>WAAG01068061.1:9170-70284 GCA_013390105.1 Tichodroma muraria
ACTCAGAAAAGCCATCCCCGCCCGATCTGCGTGATCTTTCCTGGCTCCAAGACAGCCCTGAGGAAAATTCTCTCACCGACCATGCTCAGGAGAAGAAAACTTGAATTCCATCAGCCAGATATCAGCAACGAAGCTCACAGTTTGGCTCTGCGGTCTTTTTTTCCTTTTTCCCGGTCAGCCTGACTTGCTTCCCCCTCCCCCCCAGGCCCGACGGCCACGTGGGGAGAGGGGGAGCAGAGAATGTTCGGCAGGAGCTGTTACCCGAGCCTCTGCCGGAAACCAAGAGAGCGATGATTCCCGGGTTTGCATTTAAAAAAGGTGTATCGTAAAAGGCGTACCCACGCTTTCATTGGTTTTATCAAATGTCAGTAATACACATTGGCCAATCACGGCCAAACTACTACAGTAAGTCAACAGATATATCAAGAGATAACATTGACAGAGCTACTCTGAAGGTACTGAGGTAAACATCGCTGAAGATTTGGGGGATTTCAGCTTCACATGCAGCCAGTTACACAATTTCACTTCAGGAAAATGTAAAACAATGAAACTGAAATTTCTTTAAACATCTGTATTCACTTACTTGACACAGAGCTGCATGTACAACTCTGGAAGACAGAAACTGTCGCGGCAAATGAGGATGAACATCACTCCATTTTATTATTTGACCTTATACTATCACACAGTGTTTTCTGTCAGTAGTATCAACTCACTGAGCATGGGACATATCTGTTACATATCTGCTACACATAAGCAGTCCCCCTAAATTCTGATTATGCCAATAAATCTGGTGAAGATCCAGGGGATACATTCAACAGAGCTCAAGGTTGGGTTCTTCTTGTCCTGACACAGATGTCTCAATGATATTTGGTTGAGTTGCACCCTAAACGTGTATTTTTCTCACTGAAAAGACACGGATTGTAGGCATCTGAAGGGATCCAACATCAATCCCACTTGGATAGTTTCTACAGACTAAACAAAGTCAGATTGAGCTGTAGGGGAATTTTTCACTGCAACTGACTCTAATATCTATTCTGAAAGAAAACCAGCAGAGATATTTGGTAAAGGAGGAAAACATTGAAAGCATTATTATTTTAGAAATTAATTCACTGCAAAGCACACAATTTTTGATTAAGGTATAAAAATTTATTGGTGAGGAGATTATTTCCTTGTATGTGGTTGTCATTTCTCATCAAAGGCTTTCTGTTTGATCTATTAACAAAGACTGGATTCAATTATATTATAAATCTAATTTTAAAATAAACCCCTTCTTTTCTTTAATTTTTTTCTTTTTCTTTTTGAAAACATTTTAAAGCAGTGTTAATTTTCCTTTTGCCCTTACAGACTCTCAGATCTGCTGGGAAGATCTACATGCTTTTTTTCATGCTGGTTATCTTTCTGGGCTCGTTTTACCTGATTAACTTGATTCTGGCTGTTGTGGCCATGGCGTATGAGGAGCAGAACCAAGCCACAATTGCTGAAACAGAGGAGAAGGAAAGAAAGTTTCGGGAAGCCATGGAGATGTTGAAGAAAGAACAGGAGGTCAGTGAACTATGGGACATGATTAGCCTTGGGTGACTTGAACAAATGTTACCTTGGGATTCATGTCCTCTTTATTTTACATTTGTGTGATAACCAAAGTAAGAGTTTGCTTGAGAGCATTGAATGTTTATTGTACTGGACGAAGTTATTGCAATTTTTTTTTTTTTTTTTCTTTTTGGTGGAAAAAAATATTATCATTCTCCCTGTTAGAAGTGAGGCCATTTGGGGTTTACATACCCAGAACTGTACTGGTTAAACCATGCCACATATGCCAGCAGAGAAAATTAATATAGTTTGGCATGTGAGCTGTTTTAATGATGGTAAAACTACATCGGCATTTGAGCACAACCCTACTGTTTTGGTAGCTCAGCCAGAGCCCTAGCTGAACCTCCTTCCACCACCCCTTTAGCACACATTAGTTTCCTCACTGTCTTGCTCAACCTGCCATAAATATCCAATTGTTTGATTACGAAGGTAAAGGTGCAGATTAACCTCTTTGAAGCACATACAGCTTCATTCCTGGAAAAGTAAACAGGCAGACCTTGAGGTTAAGATCTGCAAATTATGCAAAGGGTATGGATTTAATGTTATATCATAAATTTAAATGAACCAGGGGAGCCAAATGGTGGATGTAGCCTTATAGCCTTAATAACAGTATTTAATTTGCATGTGGTTTGTGTGGGGTAGAAAGCTTTTATTAAACAGCAGAAGAGAACATTTTAGGTGCTGTGAACAAGAAGACAATAAGAAAATTAGTCTGAAATAACACGTAGCACTGTAGTTCAGAGAAATAAATCCTTGAAACACAATATAAACTAATATGCATAATTTTCTTTTGGGTACATATGGCTTCAGGGCCTAATCCAAAGCCCATTTAAATCCTTGGAAAGAAAATAGAAAATGCAATTCACTCTTGACAAAGTGCTAGTAGTGGCTTATGAATCATTTAAGTCCTTTTAAAGATCCTCTTTGATAGTTTAAGTAATAGGTAAATGCAATTTAGTCCATATACAGCCACTTTGAACAGAGTAACTCTGCCACAACCTAAGGGAACAAACTGAGCTCCAACTCATACCTATTTTATACAAATTTTCATGTGTGTTGACTCCAGCTGAGCTCTACCTAATAACAGTCAACTTTGGTAGCCCCAACTATAATTAAATATATTTAAGAATTTCATTTTGAAGGCTTTGATTTCAATTAAGCCTGTGTGTACACAAGAAAGGAACATTAAGCCTGGAAAGCATAATGTGTCAAAAAAGAAAGTTGCCCCTGAAAATCTGAATTTTTCCCATTTGTCTATATGCACTATAATAGATTCTTTTCTTCAGCCAACCATTTCTCATCTTCCCTGTGCCCTGTTCAGTGCACAGGGTGGGCAGTACATGACTCGGGAGCAGCTCTTTGCTTTCTCATCATTCGTTCTGTTGCCTTAGGCCAGATCAAGCAGACTTCCCAGATCAGGCAGTCAAAGCCTGCTTGGAAGAGGAACTGACTGATATCCTCCAAGGTTTTTCAGTTCCTCTTGCCACTGCTCAGACTCCATGTGCTTCAAAAATGCTCCTCTGTATTTACAATACTCCCAGAATATTATCCTAGTTTCATGGGAAGGGAATTCAGGGGTGCAGTGATTTGGGCCCATGATGTTCACTAATGAAGTTCAGTAATTCTGCAAATCAACTCCTGGCATTTCAGAGTAGACATTTGGAAGAAGAAGCTGAGGAAAGGGAATTGGGTGGCTGCACCATGGAGCTTTCAGATGTCCAGCTGAGATATCTTGCCCCAGTCAGAGCTACTCAGTTTCAATCTGGTACTCCAAACCTTGATCAAGATCTTGGTTTTGCCTTTCTCACTGTACCACTAAGTTCTTGCCTCAAGAGCTCTCTTTTGTGTAATGCTCATATCAGGGCTCATGTGATCTAAGCTTTCTTCCTATCCTTCAGCCATCACATGTCCTTGCCAGGTGTGCCTGGTCCCACACACCTTGCCTGCCCCTGGAGTTGTTGCAGTGGGCTATGGCCTGCAGTGCCTGAGGAACAGGACATGGTCCAGCCACAGGAACCCAAACAGAAAGGGTGGATAGGCAGGACATGGGGACATCCTCGAGCCCAGGCTGGAAGAAGCATTGAGTAAACTAGTAAGGTGTCCCTGCCCGTGGCAGGGGGGTTGGTTGAACTCTAAGCTCCCTTCCAACACAAGCTGTATTGTGATTCTATGATCCTCAATGCCTTGAGGAGCTATTCAATCCAAATCCTTTTTCAATATCTGAGAGAGGTATTGAGTGCAGGAACAATTCAAGCAATTGGTAAGAAAATTAAGAAACTAAAAATTAGCATATTTTGCAGTATGAGTACAGCATGCTTAGTAGCACAACCTGCAATATTTTCTAGATCAACAAAATATGACAGCCATCAAAAGGGAAAACCAAAACCGTTCAGGCCAGCTTTTATAATGTGCAGTATAAAGGGAGCAGAAATATAGTTGATAGACCTGCTTGGGGTCTATCAGTCAATTTATACAATTGGTCTAACACATTCCTAAATCTGAGCTTAACAACAAAAGGCTTGCCGAATCTTTATGAAGAGAAAGCACTTCAACATAGCAATTTAATCAATTGACTCAAAAAAACCCCAAAAACAAACCAACCAAAACAGCCTAGACCAGTGTCTGTGCCCTCCTCTCTGCTCTAAGCAGCTTGCTCATGAAAGATATTTCCCACAGGAATTAAGTTTTGTTGTGCTCTCAGCTTGATAGAGCTACAGCTACTCCTTGAAATACATGATTGATTCTTTACACGGCTGTTAAGTGCCTTCACTTTCCTTGGACTGATGCCTGTGGGAGGAAGGGAGTATTTTGCAGTGTAGAGATGATTGCCTGTTTGATTCTAGTGGCTTACAGACAATAGCACTGAGGATTCATCTGTTTCTCCTGTTCTGGGGAACCTGGAGAGGCTTTTTTTTTTACAATTCACTCTCTTCAGCTGGGGGCTCTGCACTGGGCTGGTCTCCAGGTCGCTGATGCAGCCACCACTGGTTCTCCAGCACCTCTAAACCTGACCCTTGTGCCCAGAATCCCCTGTCTCCTCCTGCCTGTGCTGGGGATGGGGCCCCAGCTCTCCCAGCTCCTATTGCTCCTTCCTCCTGTCTGCTCATTTGCTCCCAGGGCTTTGAGTGCTCAGGCTTTGGCATTGGGCTTCTGCAGGGCTCCCAGCAGCTGGTGTTTATCAGCCTGCTCCTGCAGTGATCCCAGCAGATAGCCAGCCCAGCATGGAAGCACAGAGCACAGCAAAGGCCACCTTATCTCCAGTTAAACCCATGGTTCTTCCTTCGCATCTCTGAGAGCAGCTGCCTGCGCTGCTGCGTGGATAAGCGTCTACAGAAACGTGCCAGCTGAGCTGCCTGCTCTTCCTAGCATCCCTCTCTGGCAGCGGAGGGAAAATCCCAGCAGCCAACTGGGCTGCCCTCCTGTCCAGCCCTTCACAGGGCTGAAGTCCAGGGGGACTTAAATCTGAGGTTCCCCAGCTTGAGATTTTTCTTTGCCTGGCGCCAGAAGTGTTAGTCCAGAGATGTGTGCACAGCGTGTGCACACAGGCTGTTCCTTCATGATATGTCAAACGGTCTTGTGTGGGAAGTCCACATAAAAAACACCCTTTTATGCAGCCATTCCTAAGTTTTATGATTACTTATCTCCTGAATTTTTTAATATCCTTCCTATAGAACCTTAAAATTTAAAGTATAATTTGAGCTATAGTAGTTTCCACTGAAATCCTGAAATAACAATATTTATACCTTCTACAATCTTCTGATTTAGGCACTAGCTGCTAAAGGAATTGATTCAATGTCACTCAGCTCATTGGAAATGTCACCTAAAAGTGCGAAAGAAAGAAGAAATAAGCGAAAGAAAAAGAAATCTTTGGGGGCAGACGAGTATGGGGAGGACCAAAGGAATCCCAAGTGTGACTACGACGATGGTCAAAGGAGGATGGTAAGCCATGGTCTGAAACATCACTTGTTCCACACTGTACTTTCCTGGTCAGGCCAGGCTCTGAATAAGGCAATTAAAACTGAAACTTTCAGAAGAAACGAGTATTTAATATCTGAACTGATATTGACACAGCAGATACAGCATATAGTCTGTGCTAGAACAGTGGAAGGAAACATTACCACTTTATTTTTAAATGAATTTAAAATGCCCATTAAACATTTTTACAAGCCTGATTATTTTCAATTTTTTTCTTTTTATTTTTTTTGTTTGTTTTTTTCTTCAAGATTACCCTTGGCCTGGTTTATTTTCTTCCATTCATCTGATTGTATCTATCCTATTCCTACTAGAGATAAAAAAAATATTAGTGGAAACCTACAAAGTTTAAAAAAAAAGAAAGGAGGAAAAAAGGAGGAAACTTGCCTCTGAGGGCTTTTTAAATATTACACAAAGACATTATTAACATTTTTATATTCTTTTGCTAGTTGCCTCCAAGTCAAAACTTTATGGTACTTTTTTCTACTCTCTATTGCAGGGAAGAAAAACAGAGTGACAGTTTTATTAAATAAGGTTTTATGTAAATGTTCCTGACATGCATGAATATGAATCTACCCATGCTGTATGTATCAAGGGATCATAAATAGCTCAAGATAATTTGTCTTTGTTTAACTGAGGGCAAAGTTTAAATCAGTTTGTTTTGTTGTTTTGAATAGCCATGTAATGGGCTAAGTCCTTTTCTATTTTGTTGTCAGTGAATTTAGGGATACTTGGCAACCATAAAAAGCTCATAGAAAACATGTAAGTGGTGTAAGTAAATGTGACCAATTAATGACTCCCCAGCTCACAAAAATTTACCCAGAGCTGGATTTCTGTAGATGACATGCATTTTTTAATCCAATAGTTTCTGTTGTTGTCTCATTGGTCGAGAGGGTCGCGTAACAAATTACACCTTTCCAAAACCCAGAATTGCTCTTTAGCTTCATTCTGGATGGGTTTCAGGACACCACATGCTAGAAGTACTGTGGATTGGAGCTGTGCATTTCCAGTTTATTTCTCAGATTAATATTCCTTGTTTTCACTTTTCGCCCCTGGATGTCATATGCATGGGAAGCATGGGAGACACATTTCAAAGCTTGTAGTAAATCTTCTCTGCAAGGCTGTGTCTGGCATGGTTGGAGGGAATAAGGCTGAGTCATCATTCAGATGTTATCTTAGCAGCTGGAAGTGTGTTGCCATCAGAAATCAGTCTCAATGACTGTGCCATGGAAACCCAGGCATGGATTTCTGACCAGCTGAAATTTGGTAGCAATCCAAAAGGGTTGGTTTTAGTTAAAAAGAGCCTGGGTTTTGTACTCCTCCATGTACCAGTGTCACTAAATAGCATCATTACATAACTCAGTGGTGTAAGCTACAGCACAGAATGAAATCAGGCTTCATTTGATTTGTCTGGTTTGTGGGTGCTGTGGCAATCTGACCTCTCTTCATAGATACTTGACTCATAGGGAAGTTCTGAAGAAGCTGGAAATTCTGTGCAGGCATAAATTCAAAAACATATTCTGCCTAAATGCTCTTACTCCAGTAATTTCCTCTTTAGAGAGAAGAGAAAGGGATAGACTTGAATTCCTTACTCATTTTCTGAAGATCCTTTTTACTCTGCCAGATTTTAGGTGTGTTTAGTCCTTTGCTACATCTTGCTGATGCTCTGGCAGAGTTGCAGTCTCACTAACTGACGTCAGAGTGGATCGTCAAGGCTGTTATTTGAGTGAGGGAGACTGCTGTGTACTGAGGTTACCTAGCCCTTAAGCAGCCATGTGCACTGAGATAATCATTTTACAAACTAATAAACCATATCCCTCTTCTTGCTCTTGGTTTGGTTTTGGTTTTTTTCTTTTTCTTTTACCACCTTCTTCCGTCGTATTCTGCTTCTTCTTCTTCTTCCCTCTTCTTCTCATTTTCCCTGCAGTTCATTTCCTGCCCTATTTCTTTATCTATTCTTCTCCCACTGCACTGTTCCTTCCCTAGCTGTTATGAAGATGTGTGATAATGCAGTAGATTGGAGCTGGATCCCCTTCCCTGCTCCTGTCTTCCACTCCTTGTGCTGCCTTCCCAGGTCCTCTGGCACTTGTCCCATGGGGGGGGAGTAGAAGCAAAGGAAGTATCACACTGTGAGCTGAATGCCACCTTGACCCTTCCTATTTCAGTACATCTTTAACTGTCAAGTGATAGACAAACACCCAAAGGCTAGGAATGACTGTCCAACCTCTTAACTTTGCGGAGTCTGAATACCTGTAATTAAATCTCTCTTTCTCTGAAGCGCTGGGTTTAAAATGGAACATCCTGCTCTCCCCCAGAACTTCCTCGCTCCTGAAAACGTGTTGCAAAATGTTGTTTCTCTTTCCCCTTTTTCCTTTCTGGGGGTTTCCAGACTCTCCTTGGCATTAGTTATGGTCCCAGTGCAAACTTGGTGAAGCGCAGAACCAGCCACGGAAGCGTTTTCAGTTTCCGACTCCGTGGCAGAGACACTTGCTCCGAGACAGATTTTGCCGATGATGAGATCAGCATCGCTGGGGAAAATGAAAGCCACCGGGGCTCTCTCTTAATTCCAAGATCTGGGAGGCGTCCAAGCGTGCAAAGTCAAGTGAGCCATAGTTCTCACCCTACTACTCCCAACTACACCCAGACGGGCAAAAGGAACAGCTCAGTGGATTGCAATGGTGTGGTTTCCCTGATAGGAGGAGGCACCGGGGCACTCAACCCAGACCCTACTTCTCCTGCAGGGTTACTGCTCCCCCCAGTTATTATGGAAAAGCCTGGGACAGGCGACCTGGTGAGTACTTTATAACTTTTGTATGTGATTCGCGCTCTCGTTTCCTTCTAAATGTTGTTGGAGATTGCTGTAATTTATTTACACCATATGGAGTCTACAGTGAGAAACCCAGACCCAGCTTTCCAGGCAGGGTGGGATGACAAAGAGTTAATTCACAGAGAAATGTGTGCCTTCGGCCTCATCAGGGAGGTTCCTGCCTTCTGGTGAGACTTTCTCTTCAGAGCTGTCAGGAGGCAAATACCTAAATCTTGAGTTTGACATGGACTTTCTTTTCTTGAAGGGACATTTTTAAACTTGATTTCTTTCGACTTGTGAATACCTGACATTGTCTGGTGCATAGAAAACTATGTTTTTTAAATGATTCAGTGAGTCTTGCCATCTTGAGACTGTGTTTTCTCTCGCTGTTTGCTCTCTGTTTGCATCTGACCTCTGGCCTCCTTTAGGAGGGCTGTTCCTTCAGTCCAAAGGTAGTTCCCAGAAGGATTTAGCATCCAGTTCAAATAACACACGGGAAATATGAACATCACTCTCAGCAGTGATGAGCAAAATGATGGAGGTCACTACTACAGTTTGTCTGAGCAGGATTTATTTCATTTTAGGGATCAAAAATGGATCAGAATAATCTCTCTCCTTGAAAGTGCCTCTTTCTGTTCGCTTTAACCACAAGTCTTAAGTTACAGATAAAGCCCACTTAGAGTAACAAGGTGCCAGAGCCAGGTTACTTTGGTAGAGGAAAAAAAGCAAATGTGATTATAACACGTATTAGCCAAGGTACCTCCTAAAGAGAAAGGTGAGTGAGATGGATTCCAGCTGTGTTGTCAGATTATCAGTAAATTGAGAGGGAGTTTTTTTCTCTAGAGCCAAGCAGCTTCATTCCTTTCAGGGTTTGGACTGAATTTTTTTCTTCACCTATCTGGGTATTCCCTGTAGTTCTGCAAATAGACTCTCACACCACCCATGAGAGAAGGGGCCGTGTTACATGTGGGAAAATGGTTGGTGTGAGAATTATCTGTTTTGTTGACAGTTTTGAGACTGTTGCTGCTTTTTCAGATGTTCACATCTTCCTTCATTTAGGACTTTGCTAATACCACTTTTACTCACTCCGGACAAGGATGACCAGTCCTGAGACGATTCCGTAAACAGCTGAGCAGCAGAAATGCAGTTTGCAGACAGGGAAGCTTTACTGGGTTTAGCTTCATAAAAATAAAAAAAAAAAAAAAAGTGTGTGTTAAAGGAGCTGGAGAATAAAATTCGTGCATCTGTTTAAAAAAATTCTGAACCAAAGTCAAAAGACCTCAGTAGATGAGTAGAGGATGTCCCCTTTTTCTCTGTAAGGAAAGCAGCTCTGCAGGCTGCTGAGGTTGTCCCAGCTGTCAGAAAAAGCTTAGCAAAGCACAAGAGCACTCAACCTTTCACAGAAAATATCGGTATTTTACAGGATTGGGTCCTGAGGTGACAAGGAGGCTCTGAGCTCTGCTGGCATTTATTTTTATTTGTCAGCTTCCTGTCTTTTGAAAAAATGGATGTTGAAAATTGAATGGCCGGAGTGGGTGAGCTCACTTGGTTCCCTGGCCATCCAGGAAATAACACCCAGGCACTAATGTAACAGATGCTCATCCAGTGATGCAATGTGAAGGATGCTGTGTCTTCTGCAAAACAGGTTTGGTATCTAATCTATCCAGAAAATGTGAGCTGGAGTTAAAAGCTAATTGGCAAGGGACCCATTGCTGTACAGATGTATTCGCTACAGGGGTCGTAAGCACTGGGCACTAACGTGCAGCCTCAGCTGTGGCTCAGGCAGAAGGAAATAGCAAATCTGCCCCCTCAGCGTGCTTGGACATAAATCAGCTGTTTCTTGGCTTTGCATTTGATGATTTTCACCTTTTTCATGTAAAAATTTGTAGGTGAATTTGTTCTTTGTTAGCAGCTCTGGTTTCTTTTTACAATCTCTTGATATGTTCGGGGAAGGTAGAAGAAAGATTTTGCAGTTACCTCATTAACCTCATTGACCCTGCTGCTGTTATTTATTTTGAACAAGTGTAAGCCCATGGTGGAAAAGGACCCACTCGGGCTATCTGTTGTATCTTTCATGAGCAATAAATGAAGGGCCAGTCCATGAAAATGCATCGTTGTAACATGGCTTAAGCCCTGACTTGCAGCTTCCTGAGATGTAACTGTGTCTTTGCTCATGCAAATGGAACACCTGGGTAGATGGAGCTGAAAAAACCCACAATTTACAGCATTAGATTTTTGAAGATGCACTTTTTTAGATCACTCTGTGACGCTGAGTAGTATCAGGTGAACATAACACAGGCCCATCAGACTGCTGCTAACAGGGGAGATCACTGAATTCTGATTTGGGAAAAGCTTGGAGGAGCACTTCTGATTTAAAAGGCAGGGCACACATCAAATAAGATCTGACCATCTCTGGTTTTGCGTTTTCAACCTGTATCACTTCAGTCACAAGTAGTGACTTAACCCACAGCGGTCACAAGTGATTCCAAAGTGGGTCCTCCTCAGGTTTCTCCAGGAAAGCACAGTCACTATCCACTTTTGAGCATTTTAGCCTGATCACCTTTAGCAATCTTCACCCTGAGCAGTTTACCCCAGGCAAAGTGGTTGGGCTGGGACCACAATGAACAACTTCCATGCCTTTGTGTCATGGCAACTGCTACCCCCTGTCCCAGCCAAGGGCCATTTGCCCATGGGGATGGCTGCAGGTGGCAGCTGAGCTGACAATGAAAACATCTGTGCAGCTCAGCTGCTCTCTCCCAAGACTGAAGTGGCTGCAGCAGGTTATCCACTATTCAGGCTGGTGACTCGGAAGAGTGGCATCCTGGCACTTGGCTGCAGAAAAGCATGTAAGATAAAAAGCCTGTTTCAAATGCTCTTCAGATGGCCTTGGCTGCTTGGCATGAATGGATGAGTGGATTTCTATGAGTATCCAAGAGTGTTTGCACTGTCCATCTCCTCTCCCTAATTCCTAAATCCATCTGAGGAAAAAGGGAGGATTTTAGGTTATCTCAATGGATGGTGCTAGAGCCCATTAGTCTCACCTGCTGGCACAGTCTTGATGGTCATCAGGTTTGCTGACCATGGTCAGCGTGGTCCATGCTGAGTGGCACCTGCCCATGAGCTCATCTGCATCCAAGTAGTCCTTGGGGGACTTCCCTTCCTTGGGAAGTCCCCAGGGGCTTCAGTGCAGCCTGAGCAAGAGGAGGACATCCTACCCTCTGCAGGGAGCCTGTGCGTTCCTGCACACTCTGCTACACCCATGGGTGTCCCCATGCCACAGGAGAGCTCCCACAAGGAGCAGTGGCAGCACCGAGGGGAGCTGCACAGAGGGTTCACTGCAGTGGGGCTTCCAGCCTGAGAGCCTGCAGAGGTCATAGGAAGAGCAAATTAGTGCAGTATGAAAGTGTGGCCTGCAAACCTTCACAAAGTCGGGTCTAGGTCCGGCAGTCATCACCTGGAGGGGAAGAGCAACAGGTGGTCAAATCTGAGGGGTGCAGGGAGCTCGTCCCAGGAAACCCATGGCAAGTCCTGGTCACTCTTCTGGAAATGCAGAGGATTCAGTCAGGGCTGTCTTGTTCTCCCACCAGCTTTCTTCAAGTGGTGCAGCTACTGATTTTTTTCAATCTTACCCCAGTATAAATAAGACATAAGCAGGATCTGGTGACTATACTAGAAGTCCTGATCATTTTTGTCTTGATCTGAAATTGAGAGTTTTGAAAAATGATACATTTTTACACTCCTGCTGATTACTGGGTGAGATTTTGGCTTTTGCCTTATTTGAGGAAAGTCTATATATTTATTATGTAAATATCTTCAGGGCACACTGCGACCTAAAGGTTCTGCACCTTCCTGCAGTATTTATTTGTGGCTTTGCATTGCTCTGTTGTGTCTTGGTGTTTCTTAGTTAAGAGGTTAGAATAACTCCTCCCTTCACAAGGTATTGATATGCTTGAGCAGAATTTGATTTAGTTAATGAGCTCAATTTATCCATGGATTCTGATGGGGCCACAGGCTCACCTGTGGCTGTCAAGAACTTCTAGTGGGTCAAGGAACACAAGAAACACCATCCCTTCTTGCCTCCTAAATCCAACTGGAGCCTTTCCTGTAACAGTGCAGGGAAATCATGAGATTTTTAATTTAACCTGACTTTACAATTGTTCCAGAGGTTGGAAGTGGAAGTGAAATGGATGCAGGACTGAAAAGAGTGGTGGTTTCCAAGTGGGCACTGGCTGTTAGCTGGCGATCCCCGCTGCTTTGCTCTCCTTGGGGCATCTCCTCACCAGAGCTTCTTGTCAGTCCAGGAGCAGGGTGGGGCAGCCTGTGACATGGTTTTGAGGTGGGCTACAAGGCTGCAGTAACCTGGGGACACCCTCTTGCACACATAACCTTTCCTGAATTTCCTCTTGGTCACACTTATGCTTTCCCTTCTAGGACATTTGAAATGCTGAGCATTGCTAGATTGGCAGGAGGGAAAACAAGGAGAGAGGCCTTGAGAGTGTCCAAGCTGTTTATCAAAGGACTGAAATAAAGATTTAGAAATTTATCTTTAGTTGATATTATTTTGTGATATTATTTTTAAAAGAAAAACAGAAAGAAAAGACCTTGCTTTTTGTTGCAGCTAAGCATAAAAGGCTTTTGCTGACCACACTGGTTTGAGGTTTTCATGTTGATCCTAAAACCACCCTGAGGTAAAATTTCTCTCTTTCACTTCTTACTTTGCCACGGGACTGGTGAAAAGGGAAAGTGTTAGCAGTTTCCATGTTCAGAAATAAAGGTCAACAGAATAAGTCATCAAAAAATCTGCCAATAAGTTATGTGAATAAAAGCTACCCAGCCCTCTGATGCTGTCACATGGAGAGCCGTCACCACAGCTCTGGTTTCTGCTCCTTTCAAACTTGGCTTCTGTCCATCCTAAGTGTAAATCACTCAGATTTATTACAAGTATTTCAAACTGCTTCAGTTTAAGGTGCATCTCTTTAAATAGTCAAACATCCCGAAAATTATGTGGTTTCTTTGTCATGTTGTGCTCTATTATGGCCACCTCCAATTTCGTTAAATATTTGTGCTGGTGCCTTACTGGGTCCATTGCTCATAGTGTGGCCTGCCCACCTCTTTTTCTGCTTGAAAATTTTGAAGTGTACAAGGAAAATTAAACGTGTCCTGTTTCCCAAAAATGCTCTTTAAAAATGCTGCTATGTTTAAGCCCATCTTCACATAATCGTTTTGACATAGTTCAAAACTGTAGGCAGTGAGAAAAAAATATCTCTGTTATGCATCCTCATTTACATGTAAATTACTGAACAGTGTATTTGTCTCTATAGAATTTAGCTAAGCCAAAGGAGGAACACTTCCAGTTAATTCCAGTGGGCAACACAAATAATCTTGTCCTGCTGGAGGTGCCTATGTTTAACTCCATTGTGATTTCTCATCTGGATCCTAGGGACACTCCTTGCTTAAGAGTGGGGACTGCTGGTTTTTTATACTTTATTTCTATAGAAATATAAGAACAATGAGTAACTGTGCCTGTGTGTGTTCTCTCTGAGATGATAATAGCCTTTATGCTGCCTGCTTGTCCAGTTCCTGGAATTGTTTCTGTCTCAGTGCAAAAGCTGCCAGTTCCTTGTGTGACTATCAGCAATCTTTATTCTAAAATAAATAATAATAATATTATAAACCCAAACCCATGCATATCTATTCTTTACATAGGGCAAAAGTTTATTCCTTAAGCAGCTTTAATAATTTTAAGTGATTCACCTGGATGAAAACTTTCTTTCCTGGAAAAATTCTTCCTAGTAAGTGACAAAGTGACTATGTGATGGATTTACTGCTCTGTTGGCAAATCTTTGCCCAGTGGCATTGCCTGCCACACACTGTGCTGGCTCTAGGGATGAACCTCTGCTGTGTCCCTGGTGCCAGGGGGCTGGCAGGGAATAGGGGCTTGGTTTAGTTAAATAAATTTAAAAAAAATTAGAAAGAATGAACCTCAGAATGTTTTTCCTTTGGTTTTCTACCTCTTTGCCCTTGTGAGTGAAAGGTGGCATTCAGATGGAGGACTCTTGGGAATGAGGTTGTCTGATGACATGTTACTGGTACATCCTATGCTTCAGGTGAGATAGGATGGGAAGATATTAGAGCTTAAAAACATGAAATAATCCAGATAGATTTGAAATTTGAGGTTTTCTTATGGTTCATTTTACAGAGGCAGACTTGTGGTTTGGGTTTTTTTCCCTTTTTTTTTTTTAATTTATTCTACTTAAAAATTTGTCTCCCTCCTGTTTTTCTTCACCCTGTCTAGCTATTTCTTTTTGGCTCCATGTATTTGTTATGTATTCCAAACTGCTGTGAATGATTATGCAATTCTGTAGATGCTTTCTTCATTAATAAAACATTTGTTGTTTCATTGGTTTTTATTGGATGGTTTTGAGGTGAAGGAAATCAAGCAAACTAATGTATCTGAAACACCATTCCTGGTTTCCCTGGCTCCTAAGCCGAGGAGAGAGTGTTTTCTTGCTGTGCACACGTACAACTATCTTTGAAGAGTTTCTGACTATAACTTTCCTTTTGAGATAACTTTGTCAGTAACTGTCAGTCAATGGACAATGAGCAGATTCAGTTGAGTTTGTTTTTTTTAGAGGAAATTTTAGGGGACTGAAAAAAGCCATTTTGGAGCATTACTGCTTTTCTGGCCCAGCTAATGTTTTAAGGGCTTGCTTCAAAATCCTTACTCTTCTCTGGTCTTGCAGTGATTGGTATTTTTACCTGCAGTATTTGAAGTGACCTGGGACCAGCATCCTGGTTATAATTTTCATTGTCAACCAGTGGCCAAACATCTTTGCCCTTTGCTGGGGATATCCCCTGCCCTGAAGAGGTCACAGCCCAGAAAGATGACTTGTAGAGCTTCAGCACCCTTTTTTTTCTTGTTTTTCTCCTGGAATTGCTATTCTTGAAGAGATTTTATGGTAGAGAAATGGTGAAGATGAGAGATCCTGGGTCCCTGGGCACAAACAGCAGAGCTGTGGAACTGATGCTTTTGGCACATCTCAGTTGTCACCCCGGGTGCTGATCAGGGTGGTCAGGGCTACCTCAGGGCCAAGTGATGAGAAGATCCAGAGGACTGAATCTAATTCCTGTGGCTCGTTTGTCTATGGAGAAACTAAAGCAGCTACTCTGATATCTGAATAAACCAGAGGTTCTCATCTTTGTGGGGATTTCTTCTCATTTCCCATTTCCTTGAGCTATAACACATCAGGAGCCATCTCTCTACACCTGTCTTGTTACACAGTGTCTCAGACCTCACAGCCTGGATGCTTCAGGACCAGGACAGGGGCTTTTAAATATTTATTTTTGGAAACTGGGGATCTCAATCAGGAGGTCTGTGACAGAGAATTATGTTGAACCTGGCTTTCCCAGATTCTTGCACCTCAACTACTTTTCTTTCCACCTGTGTGGGATCTGCAGGAGTAAACCAAGTGGGATTTGTTCTCTATATGAAGTGGGAGCTTGTAATAATAAAAGCCTTAACATCTTGCTCCTGTGAGCTGACAATGTAAAGTGTTTAATGCAGCGTGTATTAGCTATACTATATTTCTATCTGACTTCAGAAACTCAAGCCAACAAAAGCATGAAACTAATTTAAAATGAGACATTAAACAAAGACAGTTTGGGGTTCTGTTTTTCTGGTATTTGATTTCTTTGAGTTTTTGTGGGTTTTTTATGCTTTTCTTTGAGAAGTATGAGAACAAGGGTTAGGTTTTTTTTTTTTTTTCCTGAGGAAAAGAAGCTAAGTCTCTCCCCTAATTATGGAGCTTCAGAATCCATAACACCAAAGATCATCACAATGACAATATGTTCCTGAGATTTGGCAGTGTTTCAGAACAAGGAAAAGCATGTGTTGGGGAGTCAGTTTGCTTGGTATGATATCAGAGGTCTGTAATGGAGCTGTTACCCACGCCCTTTTCCTTTTCTAGCTGTATAATTAAATAGTTAACACATTTCAGAAATAATGGATTAATTAATGTAATTAAGCAGGCCTTCTCTTACAAGTGAAGAACATGGGAAAGCAACACTGCTGTTCCTCTGGCATCGTAAGCGTTCCTTTATTTTCACCCACCGTTTACATGAAGGTGAAAGGCAGAACAAATTTTCCAGAATTGCTCAAAGTGCCATTTTCAAAAGCTGTGCCTCCACCAGCATGTCTTTACCTCAGAAATCAGTGAGCTTTAGACTCTTCAGATGACAAAATTACTGCTTAGGCAGTTTTGAAATTTCTACCCAGTATCTGCCTGGGTTTTACTGTGCTGATCCCGTGTGTTCCTTTAAACAGACCTCCCCCTCGGATGAGGCAAGCAAGAAACAGCTTTTAATGCCCCACCGGCCCTCAGTGGACCACTCAGACGAGCCTTTTCAGAGGCAGAGGGCAGTGAGCGCTGTCAGCATCATCACCAGCGCCCTGGAAGGTAAGAGACCACCTCAGTTCCCCAACTCAAAGCCACATCCGTGCTAAAAGGCAGGAAAAACGTGACACAAAACACCCTGATATCATTTTGAAGGAAAGCACTAAGGATAGTCATTGCAACCCCTATAACAGAGGCAACACAATCCTTATCTTACCCACAGACTTGTAAAGATCCAGAGAGAATGCCAAATAATCAGAATTGGAGCTGTAAGATTTAAGATTTTGTGCTGTCGTGGCATTAGATTTACACAGGGCTCACTAGAGTACAGGCCAGCAGGGCACTGTCCTGGTTTTGGGTGACTGACTGTACAGGTGCTGGTATCTCATCTCTCTGGGGCTGATGGGAAGCCTGGCACATGGGGTCACCAGCTATGTGCACAACATCCAAATTGTGGGGAGGAAAGCCTCAAAGTCTCTCAGAACAGGGACACCACGGTGTGGTGCGTGTTTGAGCCCCACCGTGAAATTCAAGGGTGCTGAAAGGACCCCTTTAACCATGCAAATATTTCTCAACAAATTTTTCCATTGCTCTTCTCACAAGGTGCAGGAGGATTTTCCATCTCTGAGTTTCCATAGGCAGAGGTACTTTGCATGCTCCTCTTGCAAATTTATCAACAGCAGGACAGCTCAGAGTAAGACCCCCACATTCCCAATCTTTTGACTTGTAACATGGAAGGGCTTCCTACAATATCTCATGTCTCCTACACTGCAAACAGAGATGAGAGAGGAGATAGCACCTAGGGACCCAGGTAAATGTCAGTCAAGAACACAGCAGCGAGGGAAATTGTGGATTCTCCTGTAGCCTAATTCTCTGTGGGACTGGTGGGTAGGGATCTCCTAAGAGGTGCCTTACAGACAGGAACTGGACATCACCCAATGTGAAACCACAAATCCCTTCCTCTTCCTCAGCTTTTTACCCTCCCTGTGGTTATATTCAGCAGTATTGTGGCCAGAAGATATATTTGTGTTTGGATAAATAAAGGGCTGTGTTCTTAATAGGGAAATAATCACTTTGGTGTATTCCAGTGCTTAATGCACTCTGCAAAGGTTTTGTTTTCTGTGGGGTTCTTAGCAATTAGCTTTGTGACTGATTTGCTTTCTTGTAATGTGTTAAGAATGCCTAAAAGGCTTGGATTTCTGGACTTCTCATTTATTTAATAGTATTTTTCTATTTCTTTATACCACAGAAATAGAGATCATCCAGGCTAGGATAAATCATAGGACATGGCACTCAGGACTGTGGTTTAGTGGTGGACTTGGCAGTCAAGGGATAACAGCTGGAATCAGTGATCTTAGAGGTCTTCTCCAACCTAAATGATTCTATGATTCTGTATAGAAGAAATCCTTACCAAAAGTTTCCAAACTCCCAGACTTTGATTAGTAACCAAAATTGAATACTTGTTTACAAGGAATGTCAGACTGGATTAAAATATATCACAGGATTTAACCATATTCATGGCTGTAAGATTTGTGCCAAACTTTGAACCAGCCGGACCAGAAATCCTTTCCCCTTTACTTATTTGGTTGCTGCTTCTAGCTCTTGGGTAGTCAACAACTGTCTGCTTTTTCCAGACATTACAAAGCCTTGCAGACAAGAAAGGACCTATTTCTTTTTAAATTTAAAAATAAGAGGAAAAACATCTCCAACACAATCCTGGTTGTATTTTTCTGATCGTTTTTTAACAGTGGCAGAAAAACAGAGGCTAATTTTACTTTTTCTTTTGCAGATACTAAAAAAACCCCAAAAATCTAAGATATCTCGTGTTTTCCAAAGATCATAATTACTGAGAAAGAATATGGATTCTTAGTTGATTTAAACCATTTTAATGCCGCATCACTGCCAAAGGAGGACAGTCACACCCTCCTCCTTCCCTTGCTGTGTTCCTGCACTTTGTATGATTGGTTTTTAGCTCAATCAACAAGCAGAACCAGCTCACCCAGAAGGTCCAGGAGCACAAAATCTGGCAAAAAGACAGAGAAATAACATATGGCTGAGGCTGAAAAGGGTGAAACCAAGCCTTTTAGCAGCAACCTGGACTTAAAAGGGTTTATGCTGTGAAGAATAAGGATATAGACCTGTGTGTTCTAGATTTATCTGGAAAATTAAATCCTTAAGGAATCGACTGCCCCAAACCCTTTATTGCTTTCAGAGGCAAGTCTAAATTAAAAAAAAAAAAAAATTAAAAAAAGGAAATTTGCATTGAAATCTATAGTTCTCAAATAATTTTAGGGTTTACCTGTAAACCCTCTCTTTGGAGGCTGGAAAGAGTCATTTCTTGGGAGCAATTTCATTTCCTAAAGATCTCAGAGCAGTGTAGATGTATGCGCAAAACCTGTGCAGGTAGGACACTGTATGGTATTTTGAAAGCTTGATGGAAGACACCTAATACCACAGTTCTGTTGTCCTTTGAAGAAAAGTGGGTAAAGAATCAGAGAATTTGAGGAAAAGTTCTTCAGGATCATCAAGTCCAGCCTTTGACTGAACACCCCAAACCATGTTGCAAAGTGCCCACCAAACCATATTGCAAAGTGCTGTGTCCACTCAGTCTTTGAACACTTCCGGGGATGGTGACTCCATCTGTGCTTAACCACTCTTTCAGCGAAGAGATTTTTTCCCCAATATCCAATCTGAAGCTCTCCTGGCACAGCTTGAGGACATTTCCCCTTGTCCCAAATGCTTCCTGCCTTGGGAGAGGAGGCTGTTTATGAACTGGTTGAAATAACAGACTTGGCTGAAGTTTTCCTGTTATCAGTGCTGCTTCTAATTATATAGACTAAAACCATAATACAGCATTCCATGCCCATAAAGGAATCAGAAAAGGAAGGCATTAAGCAATTCTGCTGATCATTGTCATTTAGCCACTAACAGTGTTTTTTGGCTTTTCTTTTTTTTTTCACCATCTAACACAAATTATACTTATGAAGTTATTTCAATTCTTTTGTGCATAGGTAAAATGAGCATGTAAAAGTGACATTACAGGCAATATTTAAGAGCACCTTTAAAAAGCACATTGGAGTTTTAGCAGCATTTTGAAACTGGCTTATATGCTCCCTGATTTTGTCTGTGGGCCTTTCAGAAAAATCAGATATTTAATGCCTTTTTGGATTGCACATCAAGGACAGAAACTCTGTTGACAACCAGTGATACTCTGGTTCTCAAGTACTTAAATCAGCTTTAAATATTGGATTTAAGCTCTTTCATCTCTTATCTGCTTTAAAAGGTATCACTTAAGATACTTTGAAATGTGACTGGGGAATGAAAATGTACATTCCAATCTAAGTTCAATGAAGTTAGTGTATTCTTATCCATTTGAAATTGGCAAAATGGAAAATAGAGTAAGAACCCAAGCCTATATATAATACTAGACTTCACATATTTAGTGTGATTCTCACTTTTTGCCTGTGACACTAAAAAAGGATTTTGCTTTCAGAGCAGGTCACTGTCTGCTAAGTGCAGGTCAACTGGCTAAAACCCCAAAGTGTGCAATTTGCCAGCCTGCTAGGACAGGAATATTTTTATCTTTGAAAAAAGTTTGGGGTAATTTGTGGGCCTTCCTCTGTGTTATGAGTAATTTTAAGTGTTCTCTTGTCATATAACTCAGTGTGAATTGACTGTGACTTTGCTACTTGTGACTTAGAGCTTGAGGAATCACACCAGAAATGTCCTCCCTGCTGGAACCACTTTGCTGTTAAATTCCTCATCTGGGATTGCTGCCCACTTTGGCTTTTAATCAAGAAATTTGTCAAGTTTGTGGTAATGGACCCATTTACTGACCTCACCATCACCCTCTGTATTGTGCTGAACACGCTCTTCATGGCCTTGGAGCATTACAAGATGACGAAGGAGTTTGACCACATGCTGTACATAGGCAATTTGGTAAGTTGCTGTGAACTTGAAGGGCCACCTGAGGGGTGAATTTCCTGCTTTTCAAAGTTTTGGCCGTGGTTTGGGAGTGTCCCATTTTGATACACTGCCAGCATTGCTTTGCCTTTGTCAAGCGGGCCCACGCAGCCACCTCTTTCTGAAGAGAACTGAATGAAGAGCAAGTGTCTATTTTTATCAAACTAACATATTCTAATGTTATTAGTAACCATTAAAGCCATGGTTTGAGGCTGTTCCTGATAGATGTCTGTTTAAGGAAATGAGATAAGAGAAAGGTTAATGAGCTTTATTTGGGATTTCTGGTAAAGCACCCATAAGGCAGCAGCTCTTGGTGAGTAATAGTGACTTTTACGTTAAAAAAGAAACCTACAGAAAAAATAGAAAGGCAAGATCTTGGGGGGAAATGAGAGTTGTGTTTGATCATGGGTTGATATCTGTGCTGGAAGGTGCCCGTAGTGCATCTTCTACATGTGCTGGGTCCTATGAAAACCCCTGGGCAGAGGGGACATGGAGCAAAGCAAGGCTGATGCTTCCAGGGGAAGCTTAATGTGCGAGTCAGAGCAGATGGTGTAGGTATGCAAAGCAAGCAGAGACCACACTTGCCCAAAGAAAAGCAGAGGGACAGTCTAAAGTCAAGCTGCAGGGACAGCAGAAAAGCCTTTCCAAGGGCAACGTGATACAAACTGTGACCCAGGGTGCCGCTAAAATTCCACAGTTACCACAAAATGGAATCTTTTTCTTTAATCATCTTTCTCTGAGTTATGTTTAAAAGTTGCCATGTGTTACTGCTTTAGAACTTAATGTTTAGAATCCTTTTAGTTTTAGAATAGTCTGAATTAGAAAAGGCACAGGCCGTCTAGCTATGGCATGGTGGGATTGCCCCTAAAATGTGGTGGTTGCAGCAGAGTTATCCTATAGGAACATAAGTGATCTGGAGAATCTGGAAAGTGGATGCTGCTAAGTTTGCATTTGAAGAGCTCACAGCAGAGATTTAAAAAGCCCTTTATTTCCACAAAAACAAAGGCTGCAGTATCTCAAAGCTGGATTCATGTCACCTAACTTTAGGTATTTACAGCTGGGAGTCTGTCTATGCCAGTTGTCTTTGTCTCTTTTTAAAGTCAATGGAAAGTAATGGACAATTTCAAGCCCCCTTAATGCGATGCTGTAGAGACATTTACTTTTGGATAAGATGAACAGTGGCCTGTAGGGCTGTGACTGTAGTAGCCATTGGCCACAGTGGGAGCACACAGAGACACTGCAGATGTGAGACCTGCCTTTAGTGAGAAGCCTCCCATGCTGGCAGGTTTGGGTGGGTAATAGCAATAACCAGGCATTTTGTGTCAGTCCTAGAATATGGGATATAACACATACAGATTTTTTTCTTTACCCTGGTCCTTGTTATTTCTAGCTCTGGGCTTCCTTGGGCAGGTTGAGGTTACTCCCCTAGGCTGTGAGATCTGTCTCCAGCTTTTCAGCTGACATGTCTTGGCATCTTGGCAGATCTCTCTCTGTTGTTGTGCTAAGCAGAAATCTGCTTGGGTCTCTCTCGCTCCAAACCCGTGCTCTTGCCCTCTGCAGAAAGCAGTAGATAAGGATAGCTTGGAAATCATCTTACAGGGATGTATCCAGCTTCACTTCGCAGCCAGCATTCCTGCTTGTTGCTCAACAATTTGTGGCCTTCTAAGATGACTTGAAAAAATTTCTCTGCATCCATCAAAGCAGGTGGCAAAGCTGCCACTTCCCTCTCTGGCGCTTGGGATAGTCAAGGTGTCTGTCCCTTACTCTGTTTTTGGCAGATCAGCTTCCCCCTTTGCAGACCACAGGCAGCGAAACTTTAGCCCTTGGCTTCCCTCCTGCCACACAGCTCCTGCAGACCTGCCAGGGCTGAGCAGGGCTGTGCCAGGTGCCATCAGGAAATTAGACAATCAGTAGAGACAGGAATTTTGCAGACAGAGAAATTTTGCGGAGAGACACGCCTTTTTGTTGTTTTTTGTTTTTTTTTGACAGAGAAATTTATTTTAAAAAGCAAATTTTGCCAAAAAAAGAATAAAAAAGAAAAATCTCACTGTGAGTTTCTTAGCACAGCCTAGAGCTATTTCTCTTCTTTGTGCTAAAGTGTAAAGTAAGCAAAACAGCCTGCCTGTATTTTTTGTACCAGGCTGATGGCTTGGGGCTCCCCTTCTCCTGGGATCCCAGCCTGGGTCTGTGAGAGCCCAGACTGTCCCAGCTCACCCTCACCAGCTTTACTAAAACCCCACATAACTGGATTAATTGTGAGCAGAGCAGGTCAGAGAAAGGTAACTCCATTTTGTGGAAGATTTTGCAAAGTCATTTGTAATGAAAATTGACATTTTTTACAATTCCCTGTGAAAGGGAAGGGAGTCCCAGCTCCAGGGCAGCCTGCCAGGTGACTGCATCCCATGAGCTGCAGACTGCCAGCCCCCCCTCTGCCCCCATGCTGGCTGGCTGGCTGTCTTCCCATTACATCTAACCCTCTTTGAGTGATTATGCTAGCTTAAACAGGCAAAATATTAAAGAGGGCAAGTCTTTGGCTTTTTTTTTTTTTTTTTTTTTTTTACACAGAGCAAATGTTTCTGAGAGAAATGAAAGAATGAAAATGGAATATAGATTTTCTTTCTCTGGATCTGCCAGTCATTGGCGCTCTCCTGCTGTGATTGTCCATCTACTTCATTCAGCATCTGCTACTTTCAGGCCCCTTTAGTTCATCCCTTACAGGAATGAACATTTTCAAATATGATCAGAAGGCCAGCCAAGCACATGGACAGAGTTCATCTGCCCACACAGTGCCACCACTTAAAAAATGAGTGGAGAGAGCAAGATTCCCTCAATTTCTGTTTTCCTTTAGAAGCTGAGGTACCATTACGCAACATTAAAGCCTAAATGGCTGAAATGACAGGTAAAAGGGTGGTTTCTTTTAAGACGAAGTGCTCCACATCAGCAGTGTCACATTTAGCACCAGTGGGATGTTAAGCCACTTGTTTTCTTTCCAGCCTTTATCACACGAAGCACCCAGACCTTGTGCAGGAGCAGTGGACCGGGTGCCGTGCGGAATTTGTGGCTGGTACGCACGCACACACGACCCCTGATGCCTTCAGCAAGGCTCAGGCATTTTGCTGCCTTGCCGTGACATTTCCTTCTCAGAAGGCTATTGATTAAAACGATTCAGGCAAAGAAAGTGATCCTCCTGAGTCATTTTCTCAGCAAGAGGGTTGCATAATGTGTGCAGCGTGGCCTCGTAGTTTTTTTTAAAGCAGTCCCCTGGATACAATTTCACAGACATCCAGTTTTGCCTTGTTCTCTGTCCCCGGGAAAAATTTGAGCATTATAGTGGGAATCTTTGGCATCTCTAACCCTTGTGACTCAGAAGTTCTTTGCTAATTAGAAACATGAGACGAGTTGGTTGTTGTGTTCTTGGTATGAGGTGGTGATGGAAAGTTGCTCCATCCCAAGGTATTGCTGCAATCCAAGATATCATTTTTCTGAGGGGAAACAGAAGGTATGTTCTGTAAGGAATAGTGTAAAATGGCCACTTGGAATAATTAATTCCTGAAGCATTACAGACCAAAGCCAAACACTTCTCAAATTCAGGCTATGATAATTTATTCTTTAATATCATAATTGTATGATTTTACTCTTTCATGTCTTAGTGGGTGTCTCATCTCTGTTGCTCAGAGCTGATCAGTTTTGCTGGGCTAATGTTGCAAATATTCAACTTCTTGGGAGGAAAACATTTCTCCTTGACTGTATATTAGTGATACCTGACCTCTGGATTTCCCACTCTATTTTGACCAACAAAGTACGTTAATGTTGATTGTTTCACAGAAAAACGTATATTTTAACTTTACAGATATTATCCATTTCTGTTAATGTATCTATTTCTATTTCAGAAATTCCAGAATTTTCCAGAAACACAAAGTTCTGGGCAGCTTGTACTAGGATGTGAAATAAAAATAAAACAGTATATGACAAATTTGGTGCCCACATTTTGTCATTTTAAGTTGATTGTAACATTGCACTATGCACTTAAACATTACTTAAGCGGGGCATACAAAAGGACAAAATCTGATTCTCTGGGATATTTTACAGGAATCTATTAAAAGTGAATTTGCTGTCAGCAGCCTTCCTTTCCCCACTCATTCTGCCTCATAGGTAATACTTATATGTTGTTTCAAAGAAAAATGTTCCAATTAGAAGCTCCACCATATGACATTTGAACTGGGTCATAAATAACTAATGTGTTCCCAAGAAGCAACGAGAAGAAAATTGCTGTGATTATTTTTAAAAAAAACCAAAACAAACAAACAAAAAAACCAAACAAAAAAACAAACAATAAAACAACTCAAATCAGAGTTTCTAATTGTCTTTACTGACAGCAATAACCTCAGAATAACTGGAGGCCTGCATTGCCATTCTATTGATAATAAGAACAAAATAAAAAGGGATACTACACCAGATACATTGCAACCCAAACAGCCCTTAACACTCACTCTCCATTCACTTAGCTTTTCCCACTGAAATGAATAGATTTAACCTTTATAAAAGACATTTTTATACCTTTTTTTTCTTTTTTTTTACCACTATGATTGTTCAGATGATGGAAGGAGATGGAAATTTATGTTCCAATCCAGATCCTGAAGTCAGATGTCATTATAAGTTTACAGCAGTATCAGATATTATTGTGATATGACTAGACAAAATTATAATAGATAATTATAAAATAATATAAAATATAATATAAAATTTATAATATAAAATTATAATAGATAATTTTGTCTAGTCAAATTTAGTCTGATAAAGAGCCAGCCACAAAAAAGACCAAGTATTTGTTGGTAGAATGTGTCTGGCTTTCTGCTGGGCTCACCTGTGTGAGTGGAAACTCCACAAGCAAGGAGTTGTGCTTAAAAGGTTAGTTTGACTTCGTATTTTCTTTCTGCAGGTCTTCACTGGGATTTTTACAGCAGAAATGATCTTCAAAGTAATTGCCCTTGACCCCTACTACTATTTCCAACAGGGCTGGAATATTTTTGACAGCATAATTGTTATTCTAAGCCTGATGGAACTGGGTTTGTCTAGCATGGGAAACCTGTCTGTTTTACGCTCCTTTCGACTGGTAATGGTCTTATTCTGTTCTTAACCATCTTTTTTTAATTACATATAAACTCTGACATGAATGCAACATTTTCTTAAAAACGCATCTGCCTATAATTGCTGCAAACTGGTGAACAGTATGTGGCACTAATTACTGTGGGATAAATGGAATTGTTCCAGATTTACATCAGGGTAAATGAGAACATAATTTAATTCCTTCTAGCTGTGCCAGGTACTTGTAGCACACTTAAAATATTTGAATTCCAATTTGTAATAAAGATCTGCCATTTTATACCTGAACACCTGTTAGCACAGACAGTAGAAAATTGATAGCCCAAGAAATGCAAGAGCTGATAACTTGTTGTTTTAGGAGCTGTTATTCCTAAATTAAGTTATAAACATGCCACTGTTCTTTTAGATGTTGTCAAAAGAAAATGTTTTAAAATTATTCAGAGAGGCATCTTTTTTTTCTAGAACTGATCAGCATAACATAGCATCTGTCTTTCACAGGAACTCCTTAGCTGTCAGCTCCTTTGTTAAGCATGGGACAGTGGTGTTCTATTAATGAGAGACTGGCAACATGCTGGAACAGAAAAGTACTTTCCTTGCCAGCTTGACATTTGTGTTGCACTTCATGTACCGGGATGTCCATGCTAATTATTCCAGCCATGATATGGCTTCGAAATTTTAAAGATCAAGAAAATAAGCCCTTGTGGTTACATTTACCAGAAGAAAATATTTTTTTTCCCCCAAATTCTCTGCATTGTTCAAAAGTGTAAATTTTCCATCACTGTCCAAAGTGTCTCCCTCCATTTTTTGGAGCAATCCTCCTTCAATAGGGCTTAATTTAAACCTTCAGCTGAAAACACAGCACAAGGGCTAAGCACCATTTACATCCTTAAAATAGGTCTTAAGTGGGCCGTGGGTTGTGTACAGACTGCGTGATCCTTGGCACAGAGGTGATTTTCACCCTGGGAACTAACAGCTAGTAACATCTGACTGAGGCTTGCTCTGAAGCACAGAGGAATTCCTTCTCTCATTGTGGAACCAACCCCAAAACCCCTCCCTCCAGATGCCTGCAGGGCTGTTTATTTTGAGGAGGAAAAGCAACACAAAAGAAAATATTAAGAAATAGATTTCATCCTTCCATCCTTTCCCCACCAGTGGGGGAATGTGCCACTAAAACCATGTCTATCTAACCAGGCAGAGCATAGCTCAGGAAAACTTAATTCTCATCTGAGAAGCCCAACTGATGTTTTATTAATAGAAGTAATGAGGTTAACAGGAAGTATGGCTAAAATCACCTCATACCACACACACTACAGCATTTAACATCTTTCACGTTTTACTCACTTCAATAATTCATTGGCTGAAGTGGCTGATGCTTCTGTGAGCTGACACTGTTGTTTATGTTCTGTTCACAGCTGCGAGTCTTCAAGTTGGCAAAGTCCTGGCCGACCTTAAACACGCTCATTAAAATCATTGGTAACTCAGTGGGTGCCCTCGGTAACCTCACTCTCGTGCTGGCCATCATCGTCTTTATTTTTGCTGTGGTAGGAATGCAGCTTTTTGGCAAAAGCTACTTGGACAATGTGAAGAAGATAAGCACGACTGGCAATCTGCCACGGTGGCACATGAACGACTTCTTCCACTCGTTCCTCATCATCTTCCGAATCTTGTGTGGAGAGTGGATCGAGACCATGTGGGACTGTATGGAAGTCGCCGGGCAGCCACTGTGCCTTCTCGTCTTCTTGTTGGTCATGGTGATAGGAAACCTGGTGGTGAGTTCTCAAGATGGTTTTTTTTTTTGTTTTTTCTTCCTTTCCTGGTGGGCATGTGCAAATATACCATTTTTTCATCCAGAAATGGCAAATCTCGCATTGCTCCGTGATTTTAATTCAGTGAACCGAGTTGTCACCAACAGAAATTTGCTCCTATCCCAAATACAAAGTTTGCATTAGTTGCAAAGTCCTCATTCCTAACTAGCTGACTAGTTAGGAATGAGGACTTGCTGGGTTTTTTTTCAGAAGAGCAGATGTTTTACTAGAAGAAGGGTACTTGGGTTGATCACAATGATTTTATTTCTTAGGCCATTTATGGGGCTGAAGGCATTCCTCATCTCTTTTCTGTACAGGTGTGAGCATCACCTCAACTATCCCTGTTTTTGGACATATTTATATTTCCCTTCACTTCTGGCCCAGAACACACAAACCTTACCACAACACAGTGTCTTTGAGCGGAGTTTTGGACGTCTTTATCCTGCTTATTTTAGGAAGCTGCAGGTCTTGTTTACAGTAATGTCATTGGCTCACTTGCTGTTTTTTTAATAGACTATCTCATAGGCACGGCTTACATAAGCTCTGAACCTATTAAGACTGAATTATATTTCCCTGTTGACATCTTAAGGAATGCTTTGCTGGCTTTCAGTCATTGTGGAAATGTTTTGCCTGTTCAGCTTACAGAGCATCTTTGACATTGTGGCTCTAATGGCTTTACTGTTTATGTAGTGAGTTGTTTAATAGTAGATGCTGCTGTAAAAGAAATGTTGGGTTTTGCTACCGATTGCTTTTAGCAGTTGTTTTGCTTTTAAGTAACCAACGTTTTGGTTCTTGGCTGCTGGGGTAGAAAAGTTCTTGAAAAAGCTTGTAGAAAAGCAGTGTGTTGCTTTGTTTACATTAACTTAAAATTTTACAGTTATTTTTGCAATGAAAATGTTGATTGGAAAAGCAAGGTATATTTTTTAGCTTTTTTTTTAATAAAAGTCAAAAAATTAAACTGTGATTACTCAGAAAGTGGGAAATTATTTACATTTTTTCCCGTGACTTACCACTTCTGTAAATTTTCCTTGGAATTAAATTTGATTAGAAGAGCTGGGGCAAAATACTATTTTGTTCATTTAGGAAAAAATAGTATTTATTATATCTTTTAGGAGAGTTTAGCCTGAGATCTAGAAAGTTTATCTCCCCCTGCCATTAAGCAATGTGTTCTGTATATGATGATGAAAGCTGGAAATAATATGTGTTAAATTCTGGGGAATATGTTAACATTTGAAATATTCATGGATTATTAAAAGATGTGAATTAGCAACATCTGATACCCTCAGATATTAACACTCATTAGTGTGTATAAGTTCTGTTAAAAATGAAATCTGGCTCAGCAGAGATTGCATTAATATTATCTAGGTATATTTAACCTTCAGTGTTCAAAAAAAATGAAAAATACTGTCCCAGATGTAAAACCAAATATTAAAAAACTTGGTCAGCATGGATAAGCTGAAGTTATTGGTCAGCTGGAAGAAAAAGTTGCTAGCTTTGCTCTTTTCAGCCAACAGTTCTGTAAGGATGTGCTAAGACTGATAAAGAGGAATAATTTCTGTGTTTGGATCACTCAGAAAAAAAAAAAAAAAAGAAATTATTTATAGGTGATGAAGGTGGTGAAAAGAACAACAGATACTGAAGCATGGAACTCATCCAGGGCCTACATGGAGATTTCATGATGTTCATCAGCAGGTAGAGAGGAGGTCATCTTACACCTCTGGCATCAGCAAAATTGTAGCTTTCTTCAGTAAGAGTGGATTGAACTCACCAACTCTCTTACTTGTATAGCATCATCAGACCCAAAAGTTCTGGTAGCTAAAATGCACCACAAGCCCTTTCAAATAAAAATACTCATGTGAGAAAACTTTTACCTGTAACTCCATTGCCATCTGTGCCAGCAAAGTCTCTTTTAACTTGCTGAGATCCTTTTTCCTCCTCTGAGTTTCAAGAATCAGTTCTGATAAAGAATATTATCCTGAGTTTGTATCTCATTTGGACTCTAAATGCTTCAATAGTATCTGGAGGCATGGAGAAAATCTTGGTGTAGAATATCTGTACATGCATCTAAATTAAATACTTTTATCTGTCACATCTGCTTTAAGGTGATGTCTGCATCACTTTCCCAGCTGCAAGGCTGAGGATTATGGAGCAAACTTGCTCTTGAACTCCTGTAAAGTCAGCAAACTGGTGTTGAAATCGTTAGAACCACTGCAAATATTGCAATTCTGTGGTATGTCCAGTGATTCGGTTTGCAGGTCTTATCCAGCCTCACTAACATAAATTCAAAGGAATGGTGGAAGAAGAGCCAGGAAACTTAAATAAGTGCCCTGGGCAACATCGTGTTATAGAGCAGTCCAGCTGTTGAAAGGAATTTTAGTATATCCTTAGTCTTTGGGTTGTATTCATATATCCTGAAAATGTCTTGGACAATTTGTGCAATGCCACACAAAACTATATTTAAGGCTGGTCAGCTGATGAGTGAATCATCTTCAAGGAACTAAACTTTACAATACAATTGGAAACTATGTGCTGTGTAACTGCCTTTTGCACAATAAAGCTGTGCTGCTATTGTCAGGTGGCATTTTAGAGTCATTGAGGCTGCTTTAGAAGGTAAAGCCAAACCAGACAGATCATAAGAATTTCATCTTCATTTGTAAGAGAGAGCTTCTGAAATAGCTAAGTGAATAATTACGCCTTTTATTTTAAGTTTTCAAAAGGACTTAACATATTTTTAACGCATATTTATCTTACTGAGATGAACAAGTAGAATCACCAAGACTGGAATTGTTATGATGCAGGAGAATTAGGGTCACGAGGCTAGTCCTGGTGGCCCCTGCTCTGGCTGATGCCTTCTGGAGGCTGACCTGGAACAGAGACTAGACAGAGCAAAAGGATAAAGCAGGGATTTATTAAAAGGCCTCCATGGGCATACCTGGGCCACACAAGAGCCCAGCTGAACCACACCCAAGATGCACCCAAATGGTCACAAAATGGACAACTGATCATGAGGTCCCACACTTTCATAAAGTCTGGTCCATCAGCATATTAGAGTCAAATTGTCCAACCACAGCTTCAGGCTATGAAGCTCCATCCTCCTTGTTTTTAATTCTCACTTCACCGTTGTTTTCGTTCTTGGGCCTGAAAGTTGTCCTTGGTCTCAAGCTAGTGAAGGAATTGTTTTATCTATCTGCTCCGTAAAGAGAGCTTAGTAACACTTAATATGAAACCCAAACCTACCCACTAAAACAGCCCAGAATCTAAAAAATGTAAAAGCTAAACCCGAAGGCATTATGGCGGGTCAGCTGTTGCGAGAGCCGATGCGACGCCAGCCACTTCTCAGGGGACAGCTCTGGGTGCTGGGCACCAACAAGGTGCATGAGTAAAAGTGACACGTCCATCATGGGCAGAACAACCTCCCAGCCTCGCTGGGTGTGCGTGACACACACTGGCCAAGCCACACTTTCATCCTCCGACGGCCACCAGGATGAAGTATGGCTCCTGCCAGCGTCTCTGAGGTGCCACCAAGGGAAGGACAGCCTAATGTGCTGCAGAAATGCACTCGCTGTCTCTGCTCCTGCTCCAGCTGGGCTGTATGACCCAAAAAGCATCTCACAGTGTTAAATCCACAGAGCTGCAGTGCATTAACTGGCCCTCGGGGCTGAGTTCTGCTGTCTCACCTCTGTCCCATTCACACATCCCAGTGCATCCATGGCACATCCACCCCTGTTCCCCAATCCACCACAAGCTCGCAAATTACTGCTGTTTTTCTGTGGTGGGTCTTGCATTACTGGAGTCACAAGCATGTAAACTTGTAGGGTCTGTAACCAGGAAAGTGACACTTCAAGAATTTTCCTTAAAAGCTGAATATAAGAATGGAATTCCTCCTTTAGGATCAGTCCTAGCCTTTTTTTTTTCTTTTCCTGCTGTCCATTCACTCAGGAAAATATTGATACATTTTCTGAGAACACAAAGGTAGAAAGCACCACCAATTTCTAGGGTATCACACTACCCTGTAGACAGGATTGCATAACCGTTATTGAATTAATGCATGATGTACAGAATTATGAAATACAAAGTGTAAGGTCATGCACTCAGCCTTGTTTAAATATTTATGTTATGATCCAGTAGCTTACCAACAGAAAAAGTTTGAGACTATATGTATCAGTCACTGTGAACATCTACATCTGAAATAATTGCACGGAGGTGCCTTTAATAGTCAGGTCTGGTTAATGGAGTCAGTGAAGTCATAAAATATCTTACCACCCAAAAAATCTAAATATATCGGACTAAATAACCCCTAAAACTGCCTATTTCTGTCCCTGTTGTCCTAGGAGGCAAACTCAGCTATAGAAATCCCCATGTGGCTTGATATGTTGACCCAAGAGAACCTTCTGGTCCTGTGTTTTCCTATGGTAATTTCAGTGCCTGGCGGCAGAGCTGCTCAGCAGGGTTTGGATGAGATTTGAAGTGACCACTTTGGTTAAACTCAGTGGAAGCTTTTCTCTGAAAAAGTCAAATGTGCCTGAAACCTGTCTTTCTATTCTTCTTCCACATCTCAGGAAGCCTTTATCGATGTTTTTTCTGTTATAATTTGGCCCATGAGACAGGCAGAAATATGGAAATGTCACATTCTTTGGTGGAAGAGGTTTGTGCCTGCCTACATGCCTTTCTTACAAGTCCATGTAGGACAGATCCTTGAAGAGGTGTTCTGGGAAAGTCCCACTAAACCTCCATCAGGTTAAAATCAGTGGATTCTCAAACTGGTCAGACACCAACAAAACCTCATTGTGAGTCATTCACCACCGCTTCCCTCCTGAATAGACAAAGTCTCTTGATAAAATGTGTTACCAGAGCTGTTCTGACAGACACACTGTTCTGCAGCCAGGCAAGAAAGAAAAATCAAGCTACAGGGTTTTGGGCAACCTGGTCTAGTGGAAGGTTCCATGCCCATGGCAGGGGGTTTGAAAATAGGTGATTTTTAATGTCCCTTCTAAGCCAAAGCAGGAGGTGATTCCATGGATGGGAGCAATGCAGAACTTCTTAGTGCACTTCATCCTGTTCTTTCACAAGAGTCTCCCTCCTGACCATGAGAACATTGTCCTGAGCACCACCAATGCAACCTGGATGGGAGTAATGGCCTAGAAGGAGGAGAAAGGCAAGAAAGATGAAGGGTCATTTAACACGGATCTTGGCCCGACAGATGTGAGAGAGATTTGGGATTGGGAGGATTGTTTGGGTGGGGAAGAGAAATGGATACAGCTTTATGTGAAGATTAATTTATGAGAAGAAATTCACAGCAATTCCTTGCCCTGAACCACTTTCCTAAATAACAGACCCTAAGCAATATAAAGTGTCACAGGGTCCCATGTGTCTATCTAATACTATTTTGATTTTTTTTTGCTTTGTTTGCTAAAGTTCCCTTTCGTTTAATGTTTAGAGTCAAGAAAACAGATCAAAAACCACAAAAAAGGCAACTGTAATGTGTAGTGTGTAAATGTGTGAGACAGGGCTCATATTTGAATTGCATGGTCTTCAACATGGGGGCTTTGCTTCTCTATAAACCATTTTCTGGAATTAATTACTGAGTGTCACTAATTGAGCACCACAATCTCTAATTGAGGAACATAAGAGTGAGTCTATGTGGCCACCTGTGAAGGAGAACTGGTAGCCCACCCTGTGGGATTAATCCATTAACTGGCCAGCTGTATGGCAGCTGCACAGGTCTATCCCAGCTGGAATATTGTGGTCAGTGCAGAGAATGAAGAAGTTTAATAATACGGATCAAGATGATCTTTTGCATTTGCCCTCAGTGCCAGAAAATATCCCTGAGCACATTTAATTTATTAGTGTAGGAATATCCATAAAGTCCTGTCTCACTCAATGCTGATGCTTCTCCATCACTGCAAATTTCTCAGCAGATCATGACTGGGCTTGAAAGAGGCTTATGGTAATGTCAGATTTTCTCTTTGTTTAAATGAAATGGGTACAGAGAACCATCATTATCCCTTGTGGTAAAACCAGAAGTAATAGCAAAATAGCATCTTACAGGCCTGGGTAAAAGTGGATTACAATTTTACATTTCAAGAGCTCAGACAACCAAAGCATATTAGGATGGTCAAAGGTGGTCTTCAGATGGAGATTTGTTTTTCTGCCTGACATGATAAGGCTGTCACTGAGGGAAGATACATCAAAACCCCAATGCTTTTAAAAGACAGGAAGCTTTAAACCAGGGAATTTCAAGACTATAAAACTTTTTAAAGGATGATGAAGGGTTGTTTTACCCCCAAAAGTACAAGGCCTCTTTAATTCAGATTACCATTGTCAAGAAATGAATAAAAATGGAACTCTAATGACATATGATAACACTTTTCCAGCTATCTCCTTATTTTCTTTTCAAATTATGTACAAATCTAGAATACCAAAGCCCCATTTTTGTAGTTTTTACTGTCTATCCCTAGAGAAATGCTTAACTCGAGGGTTCCAGCAAGACTTGCTGCCCTGAATCGAGTAATTATTTTTACTTTTAATGACAAACATGACTTACTCATGGGGGCCACTGAAGACATCCACTGTGTGAATAAAGGTTAATCTCCTTGGAGGAAAACGTAGTATTTGTATTGCATCTAATAATTATTATAAATGAAGTGGAATTTTAAAATATTGTGTACCTTCTAATTGCAAATCAAACCAGGTTAGATCTGCTTGCTGGAAATTAAAGCAGGTTTGGGAAGAGGGTATGACAACCCAAATTACACCATTTAGGGTTTGGATTTTCAGTTTTCTAACCACAGTAGAGGTCTGCAGTGTCCTCAAGCTTTATTTGCTGTACTTCTGCCTCTAAGCACTTATTCTCCTTGGGGTCCATCGGTTCCACTTCTTGCACAATGGAAGGAAGAGAGTAACTATGTGAAACCTGTGGGAAGACAGCTTTTTGCAAGGAGCAGGGAAGCCACAGGAGATTTGAAGAGAGTTCAGGCTGTCCCAAGCCTTACATGAACACTCCCTTCCCTCCCTTCTCTCTGCACCCCAATGCTCACGTCCTGGATGCTGCTGTTCACCTCATCTGCTCTTTCATCAGCTCCCAACATTCTGGAAATGTGCATTTGTGTTTTGGTTACATCATCTGAGAGGGCCAGCAGATAAACAGGCAAGAATAGGCATGTCAGGAACAGTCATCGTCAGGACAGACAAAACCCGCAAAGCGGCGAGCGAAGGGCACGTGGGGCACCGGGGAGGAGGAGGATTGATCAGAAAGCTGCAGGAGCCATAATGAGAGCTGGGAAATACTGGCAGCAAGGGCTGGAGAGTTTGAGGGTCCAGAAGAAGCCAGGGAGCCCAAGGGATCATTAGCGAGAAGTGGAAGTGTCGCTTGAGTCTGTCTCATCAGCTGGGACACTTTTGGAAGGGAGGCGAGTTTCCTTTCCCGAGTCGCATGCGGCTCTGCAGGAGAGCAGCCCAGAGTCCATGAATAAGCTCAGCTGGGGACACAAAGAAAGTGGTGCCAGAGCAGCTGTCAGCATGTCACCATCCTGCTTGCTTCTACTCATTTGTTCCTACAGCTGGCAGCGGGAACATTTGGTGTGATACTGGAGAGCTCAAACCCCAGAGGGAGGCAGCTAAACCCCAGCACATTTCCCAGCTTCTCCCTTCATAATCTCCATGCCAGCTACCTGAACACTCTGTGTGTCCCAAAGCAATTTTAGCTATTTGTATTCCCCATTATCCATCCTTTCTTGAGAAGTGCCTGGGAAGCATGGCACTCAAGTAGTCGATGCTTTTTGTCAAACATCTGGCTACATCCACTTAAGTATTAAACATCCTCAGGGTTAAAGAAATGTCCACCAGAAACAGATGGCATCATCTGATGCTTAAAAAAAATAAATCCTGACACCAACCATCAATCATTCTAGTCGCCTCTGATGGCTCCTAGTAGAGATGGAATGCCTCCATCCTCTTGTGGGTTATTTTAAAATACAAAGCTTTTGCCTGACACTCCAGGCTTTAAAAGCTGTATGATTTATCAGTACCCACACAAATAACTATAATTTATTTTATTGGGTAGATGTATCCCGCCCCCATGTGTAATACCAGATGCTGGTGCTAAAAAGTCTGTTGAAATTAACCTCACTGTATTTATGATAAGCCACCAAAGACTGCTGGGCTTCAAAAATGCCATTCTATGGTAGATTGAGTGGAGTCTATTAAAATCTATGAGGTTTAGGGCTGCTTCACCCAAGATAAGTGAGGTAAATGCACCTGAAAATAGATGGGAGGAGTGACTACTTTCAAAACCTACTTCTAAAAAGTAATCTGCTTCTTTCTGTCACTTCAGATTTATGAGAGTCTGTATCCTGCTACAGGCTCAGTTGTTTCTTCTGAAGAGTTGAGTCTTGGCATTTGGTGACTAAATCTGAGCTTGCATCTTGTGTTAGGGGACAAGTGTGTTTTCAAGGTATTCCATGGTGTTCATGTTGAATATATACTAAAATCTGCCAATTTTTTCCCTGCAATACTTATCCAGAGAAAGGTAGAGATTTGAAAATACAGCAAGCTCAAATCCCAGTAGAAGTTGCCATACAGAAGAAGAGTGAGCTTTTGCTTCTGATGCAGCTCAGAGGAGACCGAAAACAAAAAGTGGACTAAGGCTTTTTTATTTTTAAATTTATTTCTGACATAAGGAATTCCCAAAGCAATAATCCAAGGCAGATTCATTAGTGGACTGTAACAGATTTTGGCATTTGGTGGAGATTTTCATCGGTAGAATTATAAATATTACTTCTTGAGCTACAAATGAGTCACTGGCATATATCAGAGAGAAGTAAAATCTGTTAACAATGCTCTTCCATAGGGATGTATATAAGGGAATACAAAACTATCTTCCATTAACCTTTATGGGTGTGAGGTGTCTTGGAAATATGAAGGAAGAATGGTAATACATTAATTCAATCGACCCGACCCCTTGGAAACCATCCTCATGCCTTTTGTTCTAATTGTGTTTCCAAATCAAAGATATTTCTCTAAAAATATTGTTTGAGCATTGACTCCATTATATGAGCTATTGACAAGATGAAATATTTTTAATAAGATGCACCATATGTATGTTTTATGTTCTCATACTTATTTAATTTGTGAAGATTCTAGTGGATTCTTTGCTGAGATTTGGTTGTATTCCAGGGGGGTGAAGGGGAGCTAAGTTATTATTTGGAAAACTGAAGCCCTGTTGATGTAGTTGGCATCAGTAGGGTAAACCTGCCCATTTTTTGTACTACCTGTGTCCTTCATTAATAGTGTAAGTAGGGGGTTCTCAGTGGTTAAGATCTTGCTAATAGCTGGGTAGTTATTAAAAATCTAGAAGGCACTGAGTCAAATTTAATTGGGCAAGAGTGTGCAAAGGTAGGTACAACTAAATGTGTCTCTTTTTATTAATGTCACAGTGCAAGTTGTCTGGATGTCATTAAAAGGGTAATGACAACAGAATGATTCCTAACATGTGCTGAGGGAAAGGCAAGGTTTTAATGCTAAAATAGACCAGGTGGTACAAAATGAATACATTATTCACTACTCCTAAACATCTTATACTTCTGTTTAAAAAAAAAAAAACAACTCTTACAAATACTATTTTTCTTCACCAAAACTATTCAGTGAGCTGTTCATTCTAACAGTTGCCTCTAGAAATATCTTGTTAAAAAGAATATGTGAAACAACCAGTGAGTCATGACAGATTTAACCTTCTTAGCAGGTGTATGATATTTAAGAGACACTGGAATTTATCTTTTCCATGTCTAGTGCACATCCATATCTGGATTTCTCTACCCAGCACATATGTGGCAACAGGGCTTGTGGCTTCCCAAGGAAAAATGCTGAATAATGCATGTGGAAAATAAATGTAGTTCGCAGGATCAGATATCAATTTCTGGTCTTATTGAACAGTAAGAAACTCCTGCAGATGAAGAGGTCTTGGCTTTGGTTTCCTGCTACTATTCCACATTTCTTCATCTTTCTGAAATTCCAGTTGTCTGTGTCTTACTGTGTTAAATTTCTCTAAATTCAGTAAACCCACTGACCCACACTTACTGAGGAGAATCTCTAACAGATACAGATCTACTCCATCAATTTTATATTGCTGCAAACAGTACAAAGGAAAGGAGAATCAAACCTATTGATTTTTCATTTCTCTTATAATTTTATTTCTTTGCTCTATTTAAGTCCCTTTAGTTCTATTTCCTTGACTCCAGATTCATGTGTTAATTTTTTTTGTGTTTTGCTTGGGTCATTTTTGGGAGTTGTTTTTTTTTCTTACAGAATTTTTTCACATAAATAGCTAGGGAACTAATTACTGGGTACTTATGGGTACTCAGGAAAGACAAAAGTGGCCAAAGTCAGGAGAGATGGTAGGTCATCCTTAGCTGGAATCTTGTTTAAATTAGTTTTAATTAAATATGAACCAAATCTGCCATCCCTTTAATTATCTTCTACCTAAAATGTATTTTCTTCCATTTTGGTCAGTTCTGGCCTTCATTGTCCTAGAATCAAGGAGTTTATATTGGAAGAGACTTTAAAGATCATCTCATTCCAACCCCCTGCCATGGGCAGGGACACTTTCACTATCCCAGGTTGCTCCAAGGCCCTTCCAGCCTGGCCTTGAAATCTTCCAGGGGTTGAACAGTCACAGCTTCTCTGGGAAACCTCTTCCAGTGCCTTACCACCCTCACAGTGTAAAATATCTTTCTTATATCTAATCTAAATCTCTCCTCTTTCAGTTTAAAGCCATTTCCCCTTGTCCCATGACTCTATGCCCTTGTCCAATGTCCCTCCCAGCTCTCCTGTAACCCCTTTAGGCACTGGAAGGTGCTCTACAGTCTTCCCAGAGCTTTCTCTTCTCCAGGCTGAGGTCCCTTAGCTCTCTCAGCCTATCTGCACAGGAGAGGTGGTTACAACTCCCTTTTTCACACTGCCTCACATTTCTGATGTAATTTTCCTACTCTCACTCTTAGAGCAAACCTCTTCCTGTTTCCACACTGCTTTGGATTTCTGCTTTCCATGACATTTTCTCCAAGCTCTATCTCACGATGTATCTTGACTTCACCCTTCCCAATACACAAGCAAGTTCCAAGATGCTGTCCTGAAGCCATTTGAAATTCTTGAAATTAATTCAATGCAAAAGGGGTTTTATATTTTGACCAAGCTTTGCCATCTGTAAGTCATAGTTATATTTTCTCGTGAAAAGGGTACATGCCAACTGACCTTAGCATTTGGATTGAAATATAGTTGATGTTTTCCATGCTGAATTTTCATGGCAAGTTCCAAAATCTGTGGGGATGGAAGGTTTTCAAGGAGCTCTACTTGCAGTTTATGCCCTTTTTCCTCTGTTTGCAACCTCCTCCCCACCACAAGTTCTCTTTATGGCCCCACTCACACAGAATCATTCATTGAAGTTGCACAACTAAGAGCACTCTCTTGCTCCTTGTGTTACAAACTCTTTTGTACAGCAGTTTCTTCCACAAAACTTCCATGTTCCTCCTCAGCTCCTGTTGTTCTCGTCTCCCACATTTGGATGTTCCATCCTGTTTCTGGGAGATGCAGCAAGTGCAAAGTGCCTGCTGAAGAATCTCTGTTCGAAAACAGGCAGGTGGCTTCCTCTAGAAACTGAGGCATGAAAACAAGCATTATGAGTGTCCCTCTCCTGTCTTGGTTAGTGCATTCCCTGGCCACCCCATCCCAGCTGGTGCCTGGGCATTCAGGGGACAGCCCTGGCTGTGGAGACCAGCCACAAAGTCATCCTGCCTGGGGGAAGAGAAGTCAGCAGCTTGCCCTCAGGGATAGGGAACAGGCATTGGCTGGTCTTTGTTTATTACTGAGATTTAATTTTTAGATCATAAAATGGCCAAGCTGCCCGGCTCTCAGTTCCTGCTTTCTCTCTAGCAGACTGGCAGTGAGAATAAACCCATATCAACATTCTTAAGGACAACTGACACCATTGAATTTCTCCTTTGCTTACCCATCTTGCACTGAAGGTTTTTAGTAAGCCCAGTTGCTAGGATTTCTGCCAGACACCTAAGATACAATTAATAAATAAAACAATTTTCAAATTTCCATCAGCAAAATGCCTTTGTATTTTCTGATATAAGAAGGAAGTCAGAGATGAGGTCATGCCTGGAAAGAAGAGTTTTCTTTGATCATGTGGTGGAGCAAAAATCTAAATTGAAGGATACTGGTAGCCAATCCTCCTTGGAGTGCTTTTCTTATGTTTCTAGTAAGTTTTCTCTGAAAAGCACAGCTCAGAGCCAGCTTTATCCTGTAGGACAAGGACATCCATCTCCTTCCCTTCTTTCCCATGGATATCTCCCTGGGAATTTAGAAAGCATTAAGAAATGTGCAGAATTAGCCACAGCTGAGCCAGAGACCCAAGGGGATGGGCTGACCATTGAGGACACCGTGGGACCCAGGAGCAGGGGCTGGCAGAAGTGGGTCACTTTTTAGGACAGCAGTGAGGTGTGTGTGCCAGCACCTCCAGCCTTGCAGGGCATGGCTTTCGTTTTGGAGATGTAACTGGCACCACTGCTGCTAAATCCTCCCATTTCTTTAGTGAATGTGAGGGTTTGTCCCACTTCTGAGTCAAGGGGCTTCTCCAACAGAGGTCTGTGAAACCCACAAACCCAGCCATGTGCTGTGAAGGTAGGAGATTTCATACTGTGCAAAATTGCTGGTAGAAATCTATTTTAGAGCTTTTCTGAAAGAAGGCCTCCTGGCTGGCACGCAGCTCTGTCACTTTGTTCTGCTCTTCCAGGAATATGCACTTGTAAAATGCACAAAATCAGAACCTCCTTACACCTTCCAAATTCACTGTAGAGGTATCCTTTTCACATTTCACTTAATAGGAAAGTGTAATTTTGTGATAGAACCCAAATCATATTATTAAACCTGGGAAGTGGATTAGAAAGTAAGGTTTTTAAAAGAAACCATGTTCCCCCTGAAATAAAAAAAAAAAAAAAAAAAAAAAAAAAAAAAAAAAAAAAAGAAAAATAAAAAGGAGGGAAGGATGATATTAATTATTTCTTGACTCCATGATTTAATTTTTGAGTCTCTGAGCCTACCCTCGTGCTGATTTTTCTTTGGTGTAATATATTGGCCACAGTGAGCCATTACTTACTGTGTCCATTATAACTGGTTTTATTTCAGTTTTACTGTTTCCATGGGGTGTTTTTTATCCTTTTGGTTCTCTGTGGCTTACCTTTCCCCAGATGTCTTCTGCCATGTGTGAATGAGAATTACCTCTTTGTCTTGATCTCCAGTCCTGACTGCCCAAGGGACATGAAGGCCTTGAGATAACTGCAAAAACTTAACACAGTCCTTGGTCACGACTGGGTGTGACTGGGTGTGACCTCTGTGGAGGTGTAGGATCTGAATTGTAAAAGGATGACTCCAGGGATCCCACTCTGCCTGGACTGGGCAGTGTCCTCCACGTGATCCTCCCCAGGGTTAGGCTTGGTGGGGTCTTCAGGTAAAAACTGCAGTGCGTAAGCATCTAGAATTAGAGGGTCTTTCTTTGTGTCTAGTCACTACATAATAATTGGTAGAGCAGCTGCTATTTGCATGCAGCCAGCAAAAATATTCCAGGGATAGTGCAGGTGTTTCTCAGTGATCATTGCTCCTTGCAGGGAGCAGCAATAGCAAAGACTCTGCAGTGTGTTCAGTCAGTCCCAGACTGTGCAGTCTGTCTTGCTCTGATTATCCTGACATACTCCTCAGCAGGACAGCCAAACACTTTTGTTGACTTAGCAGAAGAGTAATTGTCTCTTGGCTTGCAAACAATAAACTTTCCATAGTTTCCCTGATGGTTTTGGGGTGTGTTGAGCCTTTAACATCACGAACACAGCTGGTTTTGCTGGGAGAAGTTTTCAACTGGATTCATCTCACAGCACATTTTGTCTGTCTAGACAGTGGTTTGAGAAGTCCACAGCAGCTCTGATGGAGCCCTTGCTACTCTGGTGAATTAATGTTGTCTTGATATCTGACGAAAAACCTGCAGGAACATGTTTGTTCTTATGCTGTGGCTCCAGCAGTGGAAAGAATTTTTCTGACTCCACTCACCATCTCTCCCTCCTCACGTATAATATTTGGAGACTTGGGATTTCAGATCAGAAAACACTTGCTTTCCAAAGACTCGTCTTCTAATACTTCGAAGGGACATACTTAGAAAAAAGATAATAACCCTGAAGGTCATCAGCTACAAAAGAAATCTAAGTTCAACAGTTCTTGACCAGATTTTGGAGTGGTACAATTTGTCTGCACAGTTATGTGCAGGTAGGTGGATAACAAACAAAAAAGTCTTGGCAACATGAGGCAACCACCAGGTTGTGTAAGAAGTGTCACGGGCTGCCTCAGATTTATCTTCCCAGGGCTGTTTCAAGTGACAAAGACAGGCACCTCGCTGTCCCAGCTTGTGGGGTGCTGCAGGACCTGGGGATGAGGAGAGGCAGAGGCTGGAGGTTGGTCCCTCCTCTGTAAAGTGATGAGAACAGGACTGAGGAATCTGCCCCACTAATTACAGATACCCCTTTAACCCGTGAAGTGAGAAACTGGGTGATCATTCCCTACCCTATCAAACACAGGTGAGCACAGCTGCCATCCAGCATCACTTCTCTTCCCTGCCCTGCTCAAACAGCTGCACCACAGACACCAAAACTGCAGGGAAACATAAAGTTCAATACCTGAAGAGGAGAACTGGTCAATAAAACCCCCAGCTTTAAAATAAATACCACAAAAGCATTCAGGATCGGGGGAATACCCTGAATACCCTCAAATCACCCTGTTCCTAGAGTCTGCTCGAAGATGGCTAAAGCTCTATTATCCTCCCCATTCATTCTTCATAGGCCAGAGGTAAAATTAAGCCTTGTTCTCCCCCTTTTCTGGGTAAATAGAAATCATTCTATAGAAAACATGAAATTGCTGGAAGTACAGCCACTTCTTGCACATGAAAAATTATTTTTACTGTATTACTTACATTTTTCCTTTCCTATGGAGAACATCCACTCTCATTATCACCATGAAGTAGTTCAGAGATTTTACTTAAGAAATAGACTGTATTTGCTGTGTAGTTCTTATTAAAAATCACTTTCTTATATTTAAACAGACCAGTTATTTCACCTAAGAGATTAATACAGAGTTGATGAGAAAAAATTCCTGTTGGAAGAATTGGTATTACAGTGGTACTACAGTGCCCCACAATCCTCCCATCTGCAGCTGCTGTCCTGCTTGTGGGTTCAAACACTTTCCACTTGGCAAGTTGTGTAGCTGCAAGGCAGGAAATTCATATCCCCAATTCCATGTGCTTTCCTAGCTGGTCTTGGGCAAGAAAAATGAAGGAGATCCATGATGTTCCAAACTGTGCACTCCCTCCCTTGCCCCAGGCCACAGGGACCCCTTGACAATCTTGTGGTATCATGATCATTTTGACGGGAAGAAACTAAGATATCAGAAGAATGGGATTATGAGATTGACTGCGGGATAAAGAGAAACTGGGCTGGGAGGATATAAGCTTCTTATCCAAGCACAAATAGCTGAAAGAATAGGAAAGGGAATATAGAAAATAACTGATCATGTAAATTGCTTTTTGCAGAAATATTCTCTCTTAGTAGACTTTGCCCTGGGATGAAAATGTACAAAGGATTGGAAAATACACTTCCAAGGAAAGAAATAATCCTCCAGAGAGACAGACTACATTACTGACCTGTTACTGCAGATCTCATTTTTTTAAACTTTGATCTAGCACTTACTCGGTGCAATGAAAGTTCATTTCTGAGCAGTTTTTCTATGCAGCTTAGTGGATTTTGCTACAGTAAACAAAATATAATAATTGGTACCTATTTTGTTAGGCTTGCTAGAAGGTCTCCAAAGAACAAGCTGCATCTTTCCCATCTGTGCTAGCCAAAGAACAGTGCAGATGTCCACTGCCATCCATGAACGGGAAGGAAGGAAATCAGATATTTTCACTGGTCAAAGAGTGCCTGAAGAGCTTCTTGCTGGTCTGCATCTACCAGGCACTCTAGGTCTATGGGCCCTGTTTTATCCACAAAAAAAGTATTAAATGAGTAGCTGACAATCCTGGCAGGTACTTCACGTGCACTGTCTGGCCTTTCCTATGCAGCTGAGTGACAGAAGTGACAATGAGCTGCTACAGGGTTACAGTTTGGATTAATGGCTTGCTTTTTGCATGGTAGATTTCCCTGATGGGGGTATTTTCTGCTCTGGATCCTGTTGTCACAGCAAAACCTGCTTGGCTGGCTCCTAGGTGATTTCCACAGGGAAGCAAGGTGAAAAATTCCCTCCCCTCCTTCTGGGTGACACCAGTGAGGGTCCAGGGCAGTGAATGCAGTGCTGAGTCAATTCACAGGAGCTCAGGAGGCCTGCACACTGAATGAATGACAGATGGAACATTGAATGCATATAGATTTATATTGCTCCACTTTTGCCAAATCAAGGTAAATAAAAAGACAGAAAGGAAAGGAAATAGTCTCGTGCTTTCGTTCCAAAAGTATTCTAACTTCAGCAGCAGCACTCGCAGATATATCTTCAAACATGATTTGATGAGAAGGTGTCATCTGAATTGAAATTGTCTGAAATCTCCTGTGTTGACACAAAAGGAGATGATGGAGCTACCACAGCAGCATACATATCTCCCAGCCTCCACCAGCAGTCCCTGCCTAGAGCTTTTTGGGGAGGGTGGGTGCTTCCAGCAGCCTCCCCACGCATGAGGAGCTTGGAATCAGCCTCACAGCTCCAGACCTCTGTGCTTTCCACTTGCTGCCACCACAGAACTGGTGCAGCACTTTGCACAGTGCCTGGCTTGTTGCCTGTGTGCTGCTGCTCGGGGTGGGGCTGGAAGACCCCGAGCTCCCCTGTGCCCTGGGAGGGCTGTCTGGTTGTAAAGGCTGGTCACCACTGGCCTGGAGTGTGATTGTCACCATGATGGGCTGCCAGAGCACCTGCTGGCTGTGACAATGGACAACGTTGTTAGTCACATGATTTAGTTTTAGATAGTCCTGCAGGGAGCTGGACTTGATGATTCTGTGGGTCCTTCCAGCTTGAGATACTCTGTGATTCTGGCTTATTTTCCCTGTATCTACCTTTAATCCAGCTCTGACATAAAGCATCCAAGCTTGTTTAGTCTTTGGTGTGCACTGCTCAGCTCCTCAATATCCCCTGGGATGCCATACTGTCTCCATTGTCTACAGACATCCTGGGAAAACTCCAGCTTAAGCACCTCAGGGAGGCACCTGACATAAGGCTGGATTAATCTGATCATTTGTGACTTATACTGGCACAACCAGAGTCAAGAGCTTTGGAAAAGGCATTAAAAGTGAGAAGGTCGGCGAAACCATGCTGGATTGTCATTAGGCTAAAAGCTTAACATAATTATACTAAAAGAATTTGGGGTTCTTTGAGTGCATATGTCATTTGATTCCCAGCCTCAAAGACCAAGAAAGTGACGTGCTTTCGCAGTCTGGCTGCTCAGTGTCACTGGAAAGCAGATTTCTTTTAAGGGTATCCGTATGGACATACAAATCTGTCATTGCTTTTGGAAACTGAGGTAATCTTTAGTTTGCTTTTACTTAAAGTGAAAACACTGTGTTAGCAGCCAGGAGGACTGGGTATTATTAGTAACCTTTTACAGGAAATGTGGTGTGTCATGGGTTAGGCATATATTTTTTCTAGAAAATGCAGTGTACAGTGAAATGTGGGAATAAGTAAACACAAAGTGCTTATTCAGCAGTTCATTCTGTTTGAATGCCCAGCAATGCAACTCTGAGGTTACCTGCTCATAAAGGAAGCAGGGAATGATATTTGAGATTTATTTTTGGCTAAAAGCATGAGGTGCAAATAGCTCTTTGTGCAAAATGTCAGCTGCATTTCTGGGAAACAAATAAGATTGCTTTAATAATCCATTGTAAATAACAATACTAAGGATACTACCACCTATTACATGTACCTGCATGTATTTAGACAAACATATCTGATGTATATATGTAGCTTGATGTCTAAAATACAGAAAAGTCAAACAAGGTGTTTATAACTTTTTGTGAGCAGCAGAGTTAATGAACTACAGGATAAAATTCTGCTTCAGATAATAAAATTCCCATGCATACATGGAGCTGTTCATGTACGGAGATGTCTGAGCTACCACTACTCTGCAGGGGTCTAGGACTTGACTCAGTTTTGCCTGAGGACCCTGGGGGGTATCCATCCTGGCCTTCAGCTGGACACAGATCTCCCATAACCACGTGTCCTTCTGGGCAATTGCCTGAGGATGACTTGGGCATGGAAGGGTCACTTGGCACTAGACATATTGGCAGATGCATGGAGCCCTGGCACGGTCACCTGTGCTTGGTCAGTTGTTGTCCACAAGAAGAATTTCTGATTGAAATGAGGCTTAAATGCACCATTAGACCCTCAGGGTTTGGTGTCTGAGGCTGGAGGCAGCTGCCATCCTTGATGAGCAATTCACTCTCCTAAATTTGGCCAGTCTGTGTCCTCCTGCAGCACGCTGGGATGCCCTGGTTGGATGGCAGCTGGAGCTCTGGGAGGACACAACTACCTGTAGGTCTGGTGCAGATATCTCAGATACCCTCCAACATCAGCAGACACCTCTGTTAAGGTAATTGAATTGTACCTACAGAGACCAGAAGATTTTTATCCTGGATTCCTTCATCCCCTCCCTTCCTGCAGCAATACCTGCGAGTGGGGTGTGAAAGGAAAGATTGATTCCCACCTGGCCACCACAGTGGTGATGAGACATATACAAGCTCTCGGTGTGGTGGACCAGCTAAGAAACAATTTCCTTTAATCTCACTTTGCTTCAGAGTAGGGCAGTGCTCAGGGCAGCAATGGCTTATTCAGTGGTTCGTAATGGACGGGGGCATCTGCTGTGCTACCAACTGCTTTTGTTTTTAATCACAGTGATTGCAAAGGGTACTTTACAAAACAGCACTGACAAGGCACTTCAGACACAGTGTCATCAGAGTGATTAGGGCCAGGTTTTCAGAATTCTATCCTATACATTCGGAATATTTGAAATAAGACAGAAGAGGTTAAGGGGATGACAGCAGAAGATTGTGGCTCTTTTGTAAGGTCCAGTTAAATAGAAGTACTTTTTATGCTGTTATGTTGGTCTAGCAGGTGTTATCAACTTAAAGTACTATCAGAAAGAGAGGCCAGGGGACTTACAGGTATTTCTGGTAGCATGAAGAGATCACAGAGAAAATACCTGCACAAAGTCCATTTTATTGCTGTAAATCGCAGGAGTGCTGCAGCACTGACCTCTCCTTGGCAGCACCCAGAGCTGGCACCCACCCACCTGCTACAGGCAGCAGTTCAGTTGATACCAGGCAATTTGGGATTGGTTTGTTTTGGGGCAAATACATTTTAGCTGATATTGGTTTAAGTCACCTTGACCCTGTTCCTGTCATCCCAAGCATCTACCTCCAGTGTGAACTTTTTGCCCTGATAAATCCAGCACAAAAGCTGTAATTTATTTCTTCTCAAACCATGAGCAGATGTAATGTTCAATATGCAGCAACTGGTGACCAGCCTGTGAGATATATTACTGGGGATGGCCTTTGAGAAGAAGCTGGTTTTATTTATTGGATAAAATGGTATTTATTTGAGGCAGGGGTGTAAAAAGAGGTTTAAACCATCAAATATGTCACTTTAATGGCTAGTCGTGTCTAATCTTGCCAAACACTGCAAGCAAAAGTAGAAAGTTCTGAAGTGGCAAGAACAAGAGGAAGGTAGCTCACAGTCTCAAGTTCAGTTTGGATCTTTTCATAGACCTGTGAAAATCTTCAAATAGCTTTTTTTTCCTGACTAGTAACAGCATTTTCAGGACCAAACCTGCTTTGGGAGTGAGTCCTGCTCAGATTTGGCCACAGTAATCTGGTTGTGATGGCTTGTTTTAGCCTGGAGGGAGAAGTTTTTGAAGTTATATGACCTCTGAGGTGTTATTCACAGTCACAATAGATTTCCCTCACGGCTCAGAGGATATTTAAAACAACACTGTCTGTGAAAATGCATACAAATGTTTAGAAATGTTTCCAAATGTCCAATTTGGTTGAATTGCCTTGCCTACATACATCATTGTCATGGAATCATAGACGAATTTGGGTTGGAAGAGAGACCTTTAAAGGGCACCTAATCCAAGCCCTTGCAGTGAGCAGGGACATTTTTAACTAGACCAGGTTGTTCAGAACCCCATCCAACCTGACTTTGAATGTTTCCAGTGATGGGAACCTGTACCTCACCATCCTCATCTTCAAAAATTTCTTCCCTTTATCTAGTCTGATATTCCCCTCTTTTACTTAAATCCGTTTCCCCTTGTCCAATTACAACAATCCTACTAAAGAGTTTGTCCCCATCATTCCTATAGACCCTGTTCAAGCACTGAAAGGCCACAATGAGGTCTTCCCAGAGCTTTCTGGGGTTTTTGTGTATCCTGTTTCTGAGCTTTATATTTTATTTTCCATGTTTTGGGATGCTGGGGGTGGGGAAGGGGGAAGGGAATGTCAGAGTGTGTTATTGCCCATGCTAAACTTCTGCACCTGAGGTCAGTGTGTTTAAAAATGCCTGAAGACTCCTTTTCCTGCTGAAACCACCTGTAATTAGAGGGATTTCCATGGTGGTGTTATGGGTCTGAAACGAAACTCAGACCCTCCTGTTTCCAGGACCAAACAGACACCCTCCACGTTTCAAGTTGCACCAATTTCCTTTTAACTTCACTCGTTTCAGGTGCTCAACCTGTTCCTTGCCTTGCTGCTGAGCTCCTTCAGTGCTGACAACCTCTCAGCCCCAGATGAGGACGGGGAGTTGAACAACCTGCAGCTCGCTTTCGCCCGCATCAACAGGGGCCTCCAGTACGCCAAGAAAGCCGCGTGGAACTTTTGCTGCCACGTCCTCCGGCACCCCAAGACCACGGCTGAGAAGAAGGCCATGATGAAACTCGCTGCCCAGAACCCAGGAGCCCTCAACAACTGTGTGAACAGCCACCCCGCCGCCGAGCTTGGCAAAGACATGGAGAACCACAAGGAGAATCACGCTGAGGATGGAGTGAATAAAAACGGAGAGAAACACCCAGCAATTACGGATGATGATTTTATGACCAACCCTGACCTGTCCATTTGTGTTCCTATTGCTGTGGGAGAGTCGGATATCGAGGAGGAGGATGAGGAGCAGAGCACCTTTACAGAAATGGAGCAGGTAGGCAGCTAAAATGTTTGTTTATTTCAGCTTGTTAGAATGCCCTTTGTTCCCACTCTTGGTCTGGATCCATGGCTAGCAATGCAAATGTCCTATGGCCTAATCCTGCCTTTGATATGCTCCTAACTTCAGAAGAAGTTACAGATGCATATCCAAGAGCAAAATTCAGTTTCCAACAAAAGGAATTTCCTTTTTTTGTATTCTTTGCGCTTGTCTAGATTAATTCTTCTAACCAGAGAAATTAAATTCTTTCTCACACAGCAGGCTGGTATTTTTTTTCCTTTTCAGATGAATCATGGGGATGCTGCAGAAAAACCTTAGGTTAGTGGAGGGCTTTTCTCAAAATGAGCACCATCTTGGTTTGCTTTGTGCAACAAGAATTGAGGGCAAGGTAGTTCTCCTTAAAATTCAATAAGACAGAGAATGATATGACAAGGCACCAGAGAAAGAGAGAAGATGTGTTATCATTTTTATTCTGACAAGAGAAACAGTTATTCACCTGTTCTTTGGTGTGACAAGACAGATTTTCATTTTTTTTTCTAGAGCACTCAGTAGTAAAGGCTGAAAAATCCTGTGCAGTTTGAAGTGTTGTGTGAAATGAAGAAGAAATATCTTCAGAGGAATGCTTTTCTTTCTCTCCTTCTCCTCCTCTCCCTTTTCTACCATCTTTATCTCTTGGCTCCACACACCATATCTAGTCAATGTTTTCCAGACTCTCCGGCCTTGATCCAGCACCTTCTGATGCTGGCTGAAACCAACAGAGTTCAGCAGGCACTGGATCAAAGCTCCTGCTTCAGATCCAGCTGTCAGGAGGGATCCTCGATCATGGCTGAGGGGAATAAGGTTTGAAAGCAAAATAGTTGTTAGAGAAGGAAAGACTGTCGTGAAAAAGCTCCAAGGAAGGACTCTGTGTCAGGAGTTGGGCACAAATCAGCTGCTAAAAGTTAATTTCTGCTGCTGTGTTGTGGAGATCTCTTCAGTGTCAGTGCATCACCCAAAAGTCATTCACAATGATCATCTCACTGGGGAGTGGAACAGCAAGAGGTCAGAAAACTTAATCACCAAGCTCCACTGTCCAAATAGAAACCTAGGTAACAAAAATACAAGTCTGCAATTTTTGGTAAACACTTTCAGGGTGGGTTTTTTTGTGTCTGTTTAGGGACTATTTTATTGAAACGATCTGTGGATCAGTGTGGATAGTATGAATAATATCTAGTTTCTCTCTTTGAAGTCCTCTATTCCCTGACTGTATTTGAACCAATGAGCAGAGAACATTCAAATAGTGAAATAGGAATGCAGTAGGTGAAGAAGAGAACTGGAAAAAAGAAGTAAACCTCATGAACTGAGATAAAGAGAGTTTAATAGAAAAGAAAGGAAAGATAGAATAATAATAGTGGAACTATTATATGCAAAACAAGTGATGCTCAAGGCATTTGCTCACCACTTGTTGATCAATGCTCAGGCAGTTCCCAAGCAGTGGCCCCTGGCCAGCTTTCCCCCCAGTTTATATACTGAGTTTATATTCCCATTCTCAGTCCAAAACACGACCCTGTACCAGCTACTGGGAAGAAAAGTAACTCTCTCCCAGCTTAAACCAGGGATGTTCCCTAGTATCAGGTAATCTGTAAATATTGCCTAGTGTATATGTGGATAGTAGTGTATAAATATGCTTAATTATGGAATTCTGAGTTTGGTGGTGATTTTTTTTTTCTTTTTGGTCTTTAAAGAAGCCCACACCTTTCTGCTACGTCTGACAGATGGTAACAATCTCAAACACTCTCAGATTTTTTTCCTTCACACTGTAAACAAAAGCTTGTTGAAACTTTGCACTGGAGTGTCCATGAGGTCTGGAAGCCTGTGCCTGTGCATGCTCAGGAGTGTGTGTTACACCACTGTATCATTCCTGTCTCAAGATAAATAGCAATATTCACAATTACAAGATAAATCACAGAATAGGGCATGGAGGGCTTGGAACTTTTATGTCTTAATATGCTTTAAAAGTGTAGAAATGTAGATTTTTGTTTAGCTGCACTAAGTGCTGGTATGTAAATTAGTGGAAGAAACAGGTTACCATCATTTTATGCTGTAAATTGGAATTAGAGCTTTAGTAAGATCTAATGCAGTCATGAGAGAGCTGATGTAGAAAAACAGGCATTTTACTGAAACAATATTATGAATAAAAGTTTATTTGGAAATATTAAGAAAATTCCTAATAGTTTCAATAATATATGAAATATCATCACATGTAATAGAAACATTGGGGATTCAGAGTGAAACTAAATAGGGGGAAACAAAACCCAGTAGGAGAAGCAAACCAAGATACTGCTTTCCCACTGTATCTTTTAATGAAATTCTCAGCAAACATTAGAGGAACATCGCATTACCGCGAGATATTTGGATTGCAGTGAAATAATGTGGTTCACTGCTGGCATGTGCATTAAACAGAAGGCATGGAGTTTAGAAATGAATTAATTAGCTTTGTCACTAGTGTTTTCCAGGCTTGGACAAACAGCTGCTACAGGTCACTGCTGTTCCCCTGTGCAGAGCCCTGATCAATGGTTTGCAGTTTTTATCTGCAGGTCTAAGGGGTCTACTCTGAAAAGGTCCAAACAAGCAGCGAGTTCACATATCCAGAAAGCAATTTTAACAAATTCCTAGAGGGGAAAATGTGTGTGTACAAGGCCATTCCAACTGGAAAACTCAAAATACATTGGCATAATAAATAAACAAAAATAGGAAGAAGCTTAACAGCAGAAATAATAATTGTGTGATGAGCTTTGCATTTGCTTTTCTGCAAAACCCTAATAAATTTGCACAGCTGTAAATATCTCCAAAAGGAGCAGAGCCATGAGAAAGCAGATGCCAACAAATTCAAAGATCTGTCATTTTTACTGGTGCCTATTCCAAAGATGTAAGATCTCTGGACTCAGAGAAAAATTCTCTTGATCAATATTTGGGTTACTGCTGAGGAAATTATTGTATCTGAAGTCTGATATGAAATCCCAATTCCTTGGACTTTGAGTTGTGGGGCATTACAGTGGGCTGACCCTTTTACCAAGGACAACCCTGTGGGACTGTGGGGAATAAACTTCCTCACTCGTTGCCGGAAGCTTTAATCCTGCAAGCCCCAACTCCATGGGTGTCCTTACCTCCTCCCCTCCAGGATGTCCAGGATAACCAGATTAGAGCTCCCAAAGGAAGAACAACATGAACAAGAGCAAAATTTACATGATTGCACTGAGAGGGCACAATTAGGGTGAAGTACCGTTTTGTGCAGAGGGCATCACACAGAGACCAAACAAGAAATACCGAGGGTATACTAAACATTCAAATCTATTCCAGCTTTCCCCTAATTACAATCCATATTTTTACATATTTCAATATTTTAGTATGTACAAAGGGAATGTGTATGTACATTTACTTCTCAGGAGAAGAGAATGTACCCTGCTTCCCTTTAAAGTTGTTGGTTGACCTGGAATTGAGCAGCCCTTTGGCAGCATTGCCAGAACGTATCTTCCTCCTCCTGCATGTGGATTTTGGTGCAAGAACGTGGAAGAGGAGGTGACAGGAGATGCATGAAAAGGAATAATGTGGATGAATGCCTCTGCAGTGTGCAGCTAGTAAACTTAAATAATTCTTACACACTCTTTGCACGTTCTCTGTCAGTTGAAGATCCCAGAGCAGATATCCTGTTCTTCCATGAGTCTGACTTGTCCAGTCTAAAAGAGAGAGGCTAAAGGGATGCTGGTCTCCTGCGGAACCACAGAGTTATTGATCTCAATGAGGTGTTTTAGGGAGAGGATCATCTCAGCTTACAGCTCCTGTACCAGTGCTGGGCTCTTCCCAGAAAATCACAAAACTACTCAAAAATGAGCCATTGTGGCTATAAGAAATGGGCCCTGGAGCATTGCACATGACAGCTTGAAATTTCAGATGATGAGGAAACCTTCTGTGACTGCACGTTTTCCTCTCAATAATAAAAATGTCTATGTTTAAATTTCAGCTGCCTTTTCTATTATCAAAGGTTGCACTGGCAGCAGCCATCCTCCTGAAAGCTACCAATTTGTGGCGCTGTCATTGAGAGGGTTGTGAAGGAGCGAGCCTGCCTGATGGCTCCCAAATCTCCTTTGATTACTGAGATGCAAGTGAGATGCTCTGCCAGCTCAGAGAGCCAGGGGACACACACCTGTAGCCCACATGTCCCACAGTGAAAGGATCCAAAAGGAAAGCAGAACAATGAAAGTCAGCACAGGTGCAAGAAACGAGGGGGGAAGCTGAGAAAGAACCACCTCGAGCTAAATTAAATTGTCACTGCTGTGTGATATGTGTGTTGCTGCTGGTCACTGCAGCATTTTAGTGTCTTTATTTAACCCCTTCTCCTTGATCTGCTCATAGTGCTGGGGAAGCCTCTCCCTCTGAGTCCACAAGATTTCTTAAGGGTTTAATGATTTTAGCCTCATAATGAGAAAAAGAATAACTCTCTTTCATTTTTTCTCTGTCTTTGACATGTAAAATAGGGGTTGTCCCAGCAGGAATACAGATCCCAAAAGCTCAGCAGCAATCACAGTAATGTACTGGCTGCATCTTCCCAAGGTTCTTTTGGGTTCTCATTCTGGCTTCCTAGATGATTAAAATGTGGAAGTTACCATCTTGAGCCTCCACAGAGTGTCTTGTAATTGCTTTAGGACCATCTTTTCATATGTGGCACTACCTTTCAGTCCCCTGAAGAAGTAAAAAATAGATTATGGGGACAGCAAGGTGATGGCAAAATTAAGTGGCTACAGTCCAGTCCAACTAATGCAATGGATTCTACAACAACTCACCTGCAATTTAGCTACATTGAAGGTTCCAACATCAGAGGGGCTTGCACCATTTACATTAGATGTCTAAGTGCAAAGCTTTTATCTTCAAAAATTTCTGCTGTAGTTTTGCTTCCTGTCAAGTGGCCCAGAGCTGTAGCCCAGTGTGTGCCTTTTTCACAGTGCCATTACTTTTTGGTTCAGAGGAATCCCATGATAAATGGACTGAAAGGAGGTTCCAGATGAGTAATGCTGGGTGTCCCAAATCAGCCCCCAAAGTACGACATCCTGCACTTACAGTTAACTCTATCCTTTACCTGTTACCACAGTCTCAATGAGGTTCAGAGTTCTGGGCTCGCTGTCTGGATCCTTTTGTTCATCCATGAGTTCCTACAGGCAGGAAATTTCAGTAGTACTACCTAAAGAAATAGTTCTACCCTTTCCTTGTCATTTGAGTCAGTCCAGCAGGGTTGTAACATCTTTCTGCCATTCCTTAAATTGAGTTACTACATGTGTTGGCTTACTCAAACCTCTTGTTTATGGCCACCCAGCATGCCACTGAGGAGAAAACCCACGCTGCAGTGGCTAGTGGCTCTGTGGCTCGTGGCCACACCTCACCCTCAGCCCTTCTGCAGTGACAGAGCCTGGCCCGGACGCCAATTTTCCACAGAGATCACACCTTTGTGCCTTCACTTGCAGCGCCGTGCCGAGCCAGCAGCACTTGCCTGCTTGTCTCCAGAAGATGCCGTTATTGATTTGTTCCGACGGAGTGGCTAATTGGGTCACCCTGAAAGTGCTGCCTGCCTGCTGCCGGCACCCAGCGCTTCCCGGCTGCCCGCCCCGGCCTCGGCTCCAGGCACGCACTATGGCTTTCTGTGCTCCCTGCCCAGCTCCCACTTCCCTCCACAGTCAGTTTGGCCCATTCTCTTGCCTCAGGCTCACCCCTGGCTCCAGGAATCCTTAAAATGCAGAGAGTTTTGCCGCTGTGTCTCCTGGGGCTCACCTTTCCCTGACCTGGCCGGGAATATCGCCTGCAGGATCTGGGTCTTTCACTGCCTTGCAGGCTCTGCCAGTTTCCCACCTGCACAGCTCCACTTCTCAGTGGGGTTCTCCTAGACCACTCTGGACACAGCAGCAGATCTACTGTCATTTTCGGGATGTTTGGATCCGGGTCTGCACAGAAGACCCAAGGGCTGGTCGTTACCTGGATTTTGCACACTGGATGGGTATTCTTTTCTCCAGAGCACATTTTGCTCTCTCAATAATACATTTTTTTCTCAAATGACAGTTCTCTCCCCTTGTATACCCTTGTCTGGGCTTCACTAAACACATTTCCCAGGGAAAACAGGTTTCCAGCTGTAGATGAGTAACTGCCTCTGTACACATCAAAGACAGAGCTGGCTGCCCCTCAGTCTCTACTCCATTGGTGCAGTCTCTGTATTGCCCTGAACTGGATCAAAGCCCCGAGCTTTTATTCTCTTCTTGCCTTCATATATTTCAGAATAACTAACTCATTTCATTTGACAAGGTGAAACTGTTTCTGATGGGTTTTCTTCCAAGTTGCTATCAGTAAGAGATTTATAATTTTGTGGTCAGTGAAGACCATTAAAGTATGATGATTTTGCTATTCATAGCACTGAGTCAAGGACTACAGCTAATTTCTGCAGAGAGTTTGTAAGTTTATTTTAGCTATGATACATCATTTGAAAGATGGAGAGAAAAAAAAAAAAGAATGAAATTTCTCAGGTGACAGAAAGTTCACCATCTGCATGTGGACCCACATCTGTTTCCTTTCTATACAGCAGGAATTTTATTCTACAATTCCTGTTCACTACAAACCTGCTTCTAAACCTGAAGGGATTCTGTAAAAGTCAGTGGAATTATTCCAGGTTGATGAAAGTGTAGCTGAAATTATTGAAAATTGCTATAAAAATGCCAGTGCACAAAGATTTTGTTATAAAATTATTTGTGACAATACCTTATGCTCCTCATAATTCTAACACCTATAAATCAGAGATATCATGAAGCCATGTGTTTATTTGACAGGGTACATTAATTTCAGCCTTTTACTGCAGGAAATATACTTTGCTGTCAGGAACCCTAATGCCCTTTTCAAATAGTATTTATATTCTGTGTGTTTGCAGTTCCAGTCTGTGGGACACGTCCTCTCTGAGTGTAACTGGATAAAATACCATTGAATCCAGTTGATGACCCCCCAGTTCTCACTGGGAGGAGAGTGAGTCCACATGTGTACATGCACGCTGCACACAATAAATCTTACAGCATCCTTCTTGTCACCTTTATTTGGGCCAATATTTTTCTGATCATTAAGTAATTTAGCAAGGGGGTTTCATTATCATTCTGTACATAGTTTGCCTGGGTCACTTTTTGACATATGCCTTATCACTTTTTAAGCCATATGTACTGCTTTGTGATTCTTGAAAACTGCATAGAACTCAATTATTAGCTAATTACTTTTGGCAATAAAAGAGAACATTTCTGGATTTATTGTCTTCAGAAGAATAGCAGCAAGGGCATTAGAAAAAAGAAACAGGACTGTAAATCCCAGCAGCAGATTTAAAGCACCTATGTCCTCATCTTGGCTTCCACATGTAGAATGAAGCTTGTGTTTATTTCGTGACAGTAGAGTGGGGCAGAAACTCCCGTGTCAGATCTCTGATGACGTGATTGGAGCAGTCATACCACAAACAGAGCTTTTAGGGTGCTTATTCAGTTCTCAGTGGCAGGGAAACATATTTGTCCACAGCACAACGCCTAAGGTGCAGGAAACACAGGGAGCTGATGGAGGAGAGAAAGAAAGGAGGGGGGAAAAGCCAGGCTGGCATTGAAGGAGCCGGTATCAGGCGTAGCAGAGTTGACAACATGCGTTTGGACAAGTGCCCGGACCCCGGCCTGCGCGTCAGTCGCAGCTTGCTGGATGCCATTTCCCAGTATCCATATCTCTCCCCGGGGCAAAAGGCTGACCAGAAATGAGCATTTCTCACTGTTTCTCCCTTTGGTAAAGAAAACGCCGACATTTAGCATTTCAGACGAAAAGAGCAGCAGCCAGTTCCCCAACAGCTCCCGTGCCACGTGAGGCAGGGCGAGCGTGTGTTGGAGGGGTAAAACTGCTCCCATTAGTTATACTTCAAAATAACACTTCAAATAATGATTATTTTGTTGCTGTTGCCTGTAATAACATGAAACTTTCTTAATGATCAAAATATTAACATCTTAATTGGGTGAAAGGTTCTGGGTTATTTCAGGCATTCGTACTGACTGCAATCCAAGGCAAATTTCCAAAATTTAAACTTCCATCAGAGAAGCCCATTAGTTTGAGCTTTTCATATTATACTGTGGAGAGATCCCAATTACCAAAAGAAACATAAAGTAGATTGTGATTAAACTTCAAAATGCAATTTAGCAGAAGGTATTAGCTTGAACTCTGAACAATGAACACTTATGAAATGCTTTCACTGCCTATTTAAGCCTATTGAATTGATAACAGGATAAATTAACTTTGGCAGTCCATCTTTTTGCCAAGTTGTCCCTCTCGGACAACTTTTAAGAGTCAACCCTTGGAATAATGAATTTCTGGTTTATTATGGGCAGTGTGTTGCTCAGTGTGGTAAAAGATCCAGGGCCAGGAAGGCAGAAGCCATTAGAAAAAACATGCCTAGCTCCTCTGCAGCCAGAGTTCAAAGGCTTAAGATATTCTGGATTAATCCAAGAAGGAACACTTTTGAACTGCTGCTTTTGAGGGATGACGTTTTGCAAAGCATCCAGCACTCATGCAGACACCAGCAGTTAGTGGCTGTGATGAGTTTTGTGTGGCAAAGTTCTAGTTCACCTTTATTCAAAATGGAAGAAAATACCAGGTCAGGCTGGTTCTAGAGGAGTTTTTGCTGTTAACGTCCTCTGCTGAGCAGCTGTGGTTTCTGGCCAGCCCTAGCCTTGGACATCCTGAATTGTAATGTCCAGATTATGTTAATCTTATCCAATTAAGTACTCACAGGTGCATTTTTTTCTAGAGCAGGTACTGGAGTTTTCTTACAAATACCCTGTGACTTTTGGGGGGAAAATGTGCTTCTTAGGTCACACGGGAGGACAAGATCCATGTTTAACTTACATAGGTGTAACTTCAGACTTCCATGCCCTTAACTCTGACAGGTGACAGCACACACGGAAAATCACCTGGGACCTACACACATCCAGGTTGGGAACATCATCTACTCAGGGGCTGGGCAACAAACTCTGCTCTTTCTGAACTCAGAGACTATTGTGTTTAGTCTGTTTTGCCCACGTGGCTCTTATGCACGTGTTAGTGATTTGGATTTTCATAAACGTGGTTCCTATAAAGGCTGAGTCATCAAGAAAATAAAAAAAAAAAAAAAAGCTTATGGATTCGCAGAGCAAACGTGAGCATCACCTTCTAATTCTGATGTTTTACTACTCCCTTTGCACCATTTTGTTTCTGGCTTTTGTATAGATGAATGACAAGAGAAAGGACAGGGAGGGGTGGTTAAATGCTGCAAAATGGAACAAAAATCAATGTACAAAACTGTGATGTCTGGATGTTCCTGTTGAAGTGGAGTGATGGACCAAGTGGCATAGGATGGAAAGGGGGCGTCACCAGTCTCAAATAATCAGGTTTAGATTTTCCTGGCTTTGTCCCCTCTATGAGGAATTTGCAGGTCTTAAATGATACATATATGTATCAGCCTTAAGGGAGGACTTGGCACACTTCACATTGGTACTGAAAATGTTGTAGTCTGCCAATAGAAAGCTCTTGTAAAGGAACACAGTGTAGTACAAGTCCTTTTTTGTGTCTCAGCTATAATCCTAGTGCTGTGGTGTGGTATTGCTCCAGGTTTTCCTATGATTTCCCATTAAACTGAGTAGTGGCAACTGTGCATTACAGAAGCAATTCTTCAAAGCAGGTTAGAGAGATTCTTAAATGAGCACATTTAAAATTGACAGTTGCACTCCAGCCTTCTTTTATTCCTAGCAGAATAAGTGATACTAATCTTCCCCTTCTCATATTAAGGAAGTAAGGGAATTTTCCTGATATATTAGGTGATCTTTCCTCATGCAGAAAGATAAATCCACTGATGTTGTTGGTGCTACATGGATTTGCATTTATTTGTGAAAGAGAAGAACCAGGATCATAAATGATCTGTTCTGGTTATAAGAACCAACAGTTGGTTTCTCTGGTTATTTATTTCTCTCCTGTTTCAGCTCAGATTTTTCAAGGCTTTTCAGGAAGACTGAATTCAGCATATCTGAGAGTTGTCAGCCCCACAGCTCTGCAGACTGCAGTCTCCTGTTTACTTTACACACGAAGCAAGTGCCACCAAGGCAGCAATGCAAGCTCACCGTGTTTCAGCAGCTCTACAATCTGCTTGCTTCTCCACTTATGTAGAGGTAGTATATAAACAGTTCAGTTTTCACCATCATTTACTTGTTGGCTTCTTTGCAGAGGAAGGGTGCCAGTTACTAGACGCAAACTGTTGCTGAGAAAGGGTGCCAATTGCTACCAGGCACGGCAATTTTGTGAAATCCATAGTTGTCTGCAAGGAGGAACACAAACATCAACAATCACTTTACAGAGTAAACAGCCCTCTTGTAACAATGCCTGTCACACTGCTGAAAAGCCCTGAAAACGTGAAAAAAGCCCTGCAGACTCCCCTTATGATATCCAAAATTTTGGTATAGGAAACGTCGCGGTTTCCTGCTGTCATCTGTTAAAATATGCTGTCATCTGTTAAAGGAGATGGATTTCTTAAGGAGACTCAATGTCATAACATCACTCATTAATGAATGGCTAAAGCAGAGATTCTTCTATTGTCAAAATCCTACTGCTCCTCTGATAGGCAACATCCCTTTGCAAAGGAGGATCCCTCTGGCATGGCCCAGATGGTGCAGGCATATGTGTGGGGAACAGGACAAGCCTCCAGTCCTGAGTGTGTACCTGGAAAAGTCCTGACCAGCTCATTCCTGGAATGTGACTGCAGAACTTAGACACCCCTGAATTCCTATTAGTGTCTCAAAAGTGGTCTTCAAAGAGGAAGCTGGATGCAAGAGTATGGTGAGGAGTGGAGAACATACATGGCATTAAAGCTTCCCTTTGCATTGTGACTGCAAATGCAAAATGCAGTTTGCATTTGCAGTCTCACCAGAGAAAGGGAAAACCCTTATCCCTGTCATAAAATAGTAAAACAATTAACTTCATCCGTTCACATTATTTTTGCTCTCCGGCTCTACAGTGACCATGGCAAGGGAGGAGGGCCCCAGAGCCAATTCCTATTTCTTTCCTCCCCACCTGCTTGGGACAGGAAGCTTCCTGCTATCAAAGGATTTGCACATCTTCTTTCTCACAATAGCCATGGCCAGGCAATCAGGGAACAAATGTCACAAGTTAGGGTCATGATCTAGGGAGTGAGGGAAGCATCAGGAGAACCCATTTGAACCGATCACCATCCGAAAGGCAAGTCCTGGGATCCTCTTTCTAAATTTGTTTGCACAGAATGGAAAAAATGATATTTCCATTGGGAAGGAATAAAGTGAATCCATGCCGATGACAGGTATTTGCCTTGTTTTGCCAGCAGCAATCCTCTTTCCAGAGGAGAGGCATTTGCACTAATCCCGTTTGAGCCTGGAACAATTAGCCAATCTGTGCTTTTCAGAGACACAATGCAGTGTGGAGCCTTTGCATTTATTTGTGTCAGCAAACAAGTATGTGGGTCCGTGCACCAGCACTCTTGAGATGTCACCCAGATTATGCTCTGTTCCCAATCTGGTAGCTGTTTTCCTGGTGCTGCAACTGGCCTGCAGTGTGAGAGGGGACAACACTGTCCATCCTCCTCCATGTGCTAATCACTGGTATGGTGTTGGCAGATCACCTCTTTTTAGGGCCCATGTCAGAGCAGAGGTGAGCAAACTTTTGGTTTATCTGAGGTCAGTCCCGGACTCCTAACCCTCCCTTTGCATGCACAAAGCTTTTGTACCATTCAATGGTTTTACTTTACAAATGAAGAAAGCAACTGAATTCATAAATATTAACATAATGTGTATTGCCTTGGCAACGTGGCACTTGATACAAAAATTAAAAATAAATTGTGTAAACCACCCACGGTGGGAAGCCTTACAGGAGATANGGAACAGTCTATTTCTCTTACTCATTTTCTCCCAGCTTATAAAGTTAGAAGACAGGTCTGAAAACACACATTGACAAACCAAATCGTTGTCTGAGCACAGGTGGATCATGCCCCCGTTGAATATTTTGCCAGGATATATTTCATCAGTTTTAATTAACGTTAACTCATTGGATACTTGGTACAAGTCTGATTTCTGGGAAGAAGCCAGGTCCCCATTTCCTGGAGTTTAGTCTCTAGGAAAACATTGCTAAGTCCTGATACCACACAGAGGGATTAGTAA
>WAAG01068065.1:2606-48513 GCA_013390105.1 Tichodroma muraria
TGCGTCACCGTCAGGAGGGCGGAGGAGGCGGGGCGAGGCAGCGCGCGCGTGGGCGGCGGAGGGGCGGCGCGGGCCCGGCGGTGCCTGAGGGGGCCGCGGCACACCGGAGGTCCGTGAGGGCCGTCCCGGCAGCGGGACGCCTGCGAACCCCATCCCCGCCCTGTCCCGGCGCCAGCGCTCCAGCACGCCCTTGCGTATCCGCGTTTAGGATCCCGAAATCACCTTTTGCGCGTGCCCTGGATTTAATCTCCCTCCGTCCCACACGATGCCCGCAGCGACGTGCCCTACATAACGTGGGCAGGGAGAGGGACTTCACTGCAGTGCTGGCATGGGCGGCTGCTGGGGGAAGGGAGGAAAGGCCGCCTTTCCAAATTGTCATTATCACAAGAAATTCTTGTGATTCTCCAAGCGGCCCCCTTGCTCTAGCAGAAGGGTTGCCGTGGTGTAATTTAAGCTTCTGAACACACGAAGGAAGCAAATATTGCCGAGTTTATCCCGAGCACAGCTGGATACAGAGCGGCATCTCCCACAGAATGAATACATTCGCAGAAGTGTCAGATGCTGCAGCCACAGGGTTCTCCTGTCAGCCGTGGCTGCTCTTGCCTCGGCAGGATGGGCTGCAGTGAACCTACTATACAGTGCTGCGACCCGGGACAGGGAAGGGTGTGCTCCTGTGGGATCGGCCCGTCTGCATCCAACAGAGCCCCGGGAGTGAGAGCAGAGGCATTCGCATCCGTGCCAGCAGAAAAAAGACATCTTCCTCTCAGGTAGGCACTTGGACATCTACTTGGTCGAACTTCCCTGCCACAAACCTCAGACATTTAACTGGCAAGGCACGATTTTACCTGACCCTCACTAATATAATAAACCCTGATGGTCTTTGTGACAAAAAAAAAAAAATCAGATCTAAACTCTTCCCCACATGCCCCAGGAAAAGGAATGGATTTGAAGTCACACAGGGTAGGTGTTTTCCTCCATTTTCTTACTTCAATGAGGACCAGGGGACATCTCCACCCAGCCCGGGTAGATGTGGAGCTGCCCTACCCAGCACCTGGATAATCCAGCACCTTGTGGACTGGGAGGCCCAATTTGCTCCCTCCTTCACAGGGAACGGGTGGGACTCCCGATGCAGCTCCTGCACACGTGCTGCCCCATGGGAAGCTTGGAAAAGGACACCCTGTTAATAATATAGGCTGGAACAGCGCAGGTTAACGCATCATTTATCAAGGCTGATAAATCCAGTTGCAAGAAGCAGGCAGAGTAAGCAGGTCATGCTCTGCTGCCCAGTGTGCTCCAGGGCTGCTAAGTGCCCTCCACAGACTCCCTCTGCCTTGCCAAGCTCGGCTGGCAGGAAGAAAATGCACATGTGTGAAAGGGAGACGCCACTTCACAGAGGGTAATGAGACACAGATGTCAGACCACACACGACAGAGGCAGCACACACAGCTTGGCAAGGGGCAGCAAGCCCACAGTGGTGCTTTTGTCTAGGAGACAGCTACTGATAGGTGGTAGATAGAGAACACAACCAAGCGAAGTCACAAAGGAGCAGCTTTTGGGCAAGTGGATGCAGCCAAAGTGGGGCAGGCTGCAGGCCTCCCATTCAGTTATAGCTCTCATGATCACTTTGTTCCATTGTTGTCAGTGCTGGTGGCCCCCAAGGATAATGCTGTGCCTCAGTACTGTACAACACTCCTTCAAGGAACAGGGTCTGTGCACATCACCCCTGCAGAGCTCAATGGCAGCTGCTTTGCTGGGTAATGTCTGTATGAAGGGAGGTTATGCAAACCACTCAGCAGCATTTACTACAAGACTTTTCCCTTTAGATTGACTATGTTCTTCCTTCAGCACATTTCTACCCATGCCCCACTGTGCTAAGGTTTGTTTTGCACCACGGTAAGTTGTGACTTTACTTGGAGAGGGTCTAGACTATAGAGTGTTAACTGCTCTTCCCAAAGGCAGGAGGGAGCTCCTGAGGAACATTCCTCTGGGTTGCCTCTCACATCACCCTGCTCCAACATTAGCACTGACCTGCCAGCTAGGAGGGAGGCTGCCCTGAGAGCTTTTCCTCACTGCCTCTGGGGCTTAGGTGCTCAAGCAATTGCCAACAGAAAGTAGGCAATGTACCACAAGCTGCACCTTCTTGGTTAAGCTGGGATCTGCCTGAGATTTTTACATTTCCTTTCACTCTGCAGCTGAGAAGGAAGAGTGGATGACAATGAGATGTGAGGAGAGAAATGCAGCGGCCTTGGCTGTTACTGCTGGGAGTCTAGTCAGGGCCAGATGATACAGAACAGCCCATTTCTGGGGTGCAGCAGGCAGGGAGGCAAGTGACAAGCAGCTCACTGCTGGGCACAGGGTGTGAGGGGGAGATGTACAGCAAGCCCCACTGGGAGGTTTGAATAGCAGAATAGAGACTTCCAGGGAGAGAGAGGCCTGAGAGCTAGCAAACCCAGATGAGTGCTGTCCAAGTACGGAGACCCAGGAGAGAGAACTGAGCTCTGTGGGAAGAGGGCCATGATGGGAATGCTGGTTTGAAGAGGGAGGCAGCATAATAAAGACAGTTCTGAGGACTAAGGGAAATGATGCGGAGAGGCAGGGTGGTCCTGGAGCTGAGGAAGAAAGCTGTCACAAAACAGCTCTCTCAGCTTCCAAATAAGTCACATTGAGGTAAGACTAAATTATTATCTCTTCATATCATTGATCTCTCCTCTACCCCCGACTCTAAACAGAAAAGTCCTGCCAGCACTCCTCCCTTGGATTAATTGAATCCACTTGGCTGTGGAGAGCAGAGATCCCAGAAAACCAGCCAAACTCAGCTTAGCCACAGCAAGGCTCTGCACCACATGAGTTGCCCTTGGCTGTTATTGCCTTCTCCCAGTTCCACTTTCTACCTGGGTACTGTCAGCTGGGAAAACATGCCCTGGTCCACACAAACAGTGGGACCTCATCTGGTGTGGTATGTAAACACACCTGTTAGTGGGCAGTCTCATCAGCAAAGAAGAGAGAGAGCTCCCATGAGGCAGTAGCAGAGCAATGTGACAAAGTGAGCCCCTTAGGGGTGGGGCAGTTCCCCTTGCCCTATTTCTCTTTCCCACAGGGAGCTCTGCATGTGCCATAGGGCTCACAGCATTACAGCAAGTGTACAAGCAGCTGTCTTTCCTGACTTCAATGCTTTACTGTCACAGCAGCAGCCTTTTCTCTCAATGACTCTGGAGTGAGAGCAGGGTTCCTCTCCACACTGTGTGTCTGGCTTTTCTGTTCCTGGGTCCTGCTACCCCTCAACACTGCAGAACTGTCTGGATGTCCTGGTACTCCCTAGAGAGGAGTGAGCTCTCTGCGTATTTGCTTCTGTGAGCTCAACTCACTCATGCCCAGACATAGGCTTGTTGAGCTGAGGTGTTCCCACACACCTCCCCAGCGCTCAGCAGCTAACCTTAAAACAAAACAACCAAAAAGCAGCTTGTTAAGGGTGTGTAGCATCCCATTAAAAACCAGAGGGTACTCAAGCTGTGTGGTGGGTGCTTGGAGCAGACCCAGTATTAGCAAAGCCATCAGTGTAGCATGAGCAAAGTGGTCAGCACAGCAGAGGCCCAAACTAAATAACCTCCTGCGTCCTTTCCATTTGTTTTCTAGGATGCTGTGCAGAGACTGAGAAAGCCTAGGAATACAGTAGTGCTCTTGCAAAGAAAATGCAGCATTTGCTGTGTTCTCTACCCCAGCTTTTCACTGATAAACAATTGCAGCATCAAACAAACTTTGCACAGAGTCAGCCAGCCCCGTGCAGGCTGGGCTCTCTGGGCAGTCTGAGTCAGGGAAGAGGCAACTTCTGGAGGCTTAGTGGTTATTAACCATAGGACAACAACGAATGGCAATCCTGGATGTCGCTTCTATGTGAGCATGAAGATTTGCACCCAGGCCTTTTCCGTGCATGAATCTTTGAGGGTTTCCAAGAAGTGGCTGAGCACAGATATTAAAAGGATCAGGAGCTCAGCACTCCTGACTGATTTTATAATCAATCCATTGCTGCCATTTTTCTTCCTAGCTGCACGACATGTACAATGCCAGAACTCCCAGACTTGGGACACTTTGGGAAACACACCCTTGAAGGGATTGCAGCAAACAAGACCTGCCCCTTTCTCACCTCGCAGCTGAAGGAGGGGAGGGATGAAGCACTACAGAACCCCCAGCACATATTTTCTCAATCCTACCTGTCATCTTGTTGGTCCAGGGCAAGGAATACTCCAGTAGAGACTTCAGGACTTCCGGAAAGTCCAGGGCAGTGGGGCCCCCAGGGGTGTTGCAGCTTGACATGTCCTGTCCTGGGACTATGCCAGCAGGGCTAAGGGAGGGCCAGGTGCCTGGCCACCAACGTTACACCCCACTCTCCTGAGCGTTGCAAGACAGCCTCGGAGGCACCTGGAGCGGGTTTTCCAAACTACTCTGGCTGAGAAAAAAACAATGAGGAAGAGAAGCAGCCTGGCGGAGATGCAGCTTGCCCGGCTGCCTTCACCTCCCCCTCTCCCACTCTGAAGTGGCCAATTGTGGAAATAGCTCGCAGCCTTGCAGGGCTGGGCCGGGCGCCTGGCCAGCGTGGTTTTACAGGGCCTCTCCCAGCCAATCCGGCAGCAAAGAACTGGGCCAGTTATCTAACTTTGCAAAGGCAGCACCCTTTTCCTTCCCAAGGTGTTATAACAAATGCATGTGTCTGAAGGGGAAAAAAAGCAAGCGTGCGCTGTTAGAGGTACTTGTTTGCTGCAAACACAACAGGAGAGGGAGGCTCTGAGGAGCTCAGAGTGTGCTGGCTGCTACAAGGAAGATACACATGCTGTCTGTATCTGCCTGCTAACTTTTTAGCTGAGATTAAGATAGTGACATTATTTGTATGTGATGCAACAATTACTGTGTGTCTCTCCTAAGTTAAGATTGATAACAGCACAAGGTTTCTTTCTTATAAAGTGTGCATCATCCCCAAAACACAGGATTTTTCTTCTTAAGTGGCACAGAATTTTATCAGAAAGCAAACAGCCTCCTCTCAGAGCAGCGATGTATGGGAAGGGAGTTCATGAACTCTGCAAATATCCTGGTAACGGCTGGTTAAGTAAGATCTTGAGCACACAAAGCCCCTCCTCTCCTGTCAATGAAATTTTTAGCATGGAGAAAAGGACTGGAGATGGGAGAATAAAGGTCTGATCCTCTTTTTCAGTACCTGGTGTGGGAAGTAGCATCTTACATGTGCTGCAGTCTTTTCTTTTGCTGAGTGTGGTATTTCAACAGAAGTGCCTTTGTTTCTCAGTTTGTTCCTGTCTGTTTTGCCAGGCTCAGCCTTACAGTGCCAGTATGAGTTGGTAGAAACCAGGTATTCCTACACTGGTCTGTGAGCCACAGCAACTGGACACAGCCCAGCAAAACCACGCATGGTGTTTGGTTCCATAAGGAAATGCATTTGATTTAACCCAATGGAAACCAAAAAGAAAGAATTACCTAGCCAGGTTGGGTGGTTGAGAATTCCAGTTTAGCTCAAGAAGCCTCGTGATCTAGATCCCAATCTAATCAGGCTCAGAAATCACACAATAGTTGATTTAGTAGAATTTGTAATTATGATACAACCCCTTAGATTTTGAGCCAGCCATAACCATCAGTGGTGAAGCCATTCAGGGAGAGTAGTCCCATACTAACCCTGGGCTGTTACAGTGTTCTCCACCCACCCAAGCTGGAGCCAGCAGAGTCTGCACATGGTCAGTGCATTCTGGTTCCTATGAACAAGAGACATGATCACATCTCTCCTTCCTGGAGCACAGCCTGCCAGCCAGGAGCTCCATGTCCTTTCCTGAAATCTCCCAATCCATTCTGGAAGACTGGAGTCACTCAGTCGTGACTGGCGTCATTGATGTCTGGGACAGCTACTGTGATAGTTTTACTGTCATAGCATACCGTCATACTGAGCCTAGTTTTGCTTATCACAGGTTGGCAAGGGAAAGTGACTGGGAACATGGTAGCTGTCCAGTGCCAGGTGCAGCTGGACCCCCTGGTTTTGTCTCAGGCTTAAACTAGTTATCAAAGCTGAACAAACATCTGACCACATATCTTGGTCCCTTGGAGGGACCCAAGAACTTCACAGCAGCTGCTGCAGCAACTGACTGACATTTATGGTTTCAGAAAACAAAGACATCATTCAGAGAAAATTCACAGAATCACAGAATGGTTTGGGTTGGAAAGTACCTTAAAGACCATCTAAATTGTCACTTAGCAGTTTGAATTATTAGCCTGCAATGGAAATCTCTAAGTTTTTGTCTAGAGATCCGAGACTGACAAGATATACATCTCATCTGGCGTTTGCCATGTCCACAAAGTATCCTACCAACACTGTATGTCCCTCTTGATTGAGAATCCCTGAACAATGAGCTCCTGCCCACGAGAAGAGTTTGGGTAATATCACTAGCTGGATGCATCAACACCACCCTGTCTTCCAGCCCCAGGGAATCAGAAACTATACTGTGGAAGAGAGTCATAGCAGTAGGGAATGTCTCTGCCCCCATGTCCCTGCCATGGAGAACAGAGCATTTGAGCTGCTTTACTGAATGGAGTTGAAATGTTGTCTCTGGAAAGATGCAGGCATGGCCACAGATTGCATCACTTGTGCTGGCTGCACTGTTGTCAGATCAGATGAGTTTTTATTGGTTTTGTGGTCCCATTTTAGTGGAGGTGCTGGCAGCTCTGCTCCACCCATCACTCAGAAGCCAGTCAGCCCTTAACAGCACATTTTCTCACAGACTCAACCAGCCATAGTCAACTTATACTGGCCCTAAGTGGATGGCACACAAAAGGAGGCACCTGATGTGATGGAAAAGGCCAACCTCCAGGGACACCAATTTAACTGGCAGACACCAGGGCTAACTTCACTGTATTTTCTGCAGGTCTCTTGTGGCAGCTACCCACACCACCCAGCTGTGCTGGCTAAACCTCTCGGCACATTTGTCCAAGGAGTCCAATTTCTGCAGTGCTCAGATGCTTCTGCTGGCACCAAAGCATGTAAATGTCTCTTTTAAAACTGCTAATCCTACTCCTCTCTCTAGCGGGACCTCTCTAGAAAGGTGTGCCATCCATCGGGCCCAAAGTGAACTGTAGAGCAACACTGCTGAGGTGTTATTCATAGGTACAGCTTTGCTGGCAGTTTGAGACCCTGAGGAATCTTTTCAGACATTCAGACCTCTGATACAACCCTGCTCATTACAAGGAGCTGGGTAAGGGGGTTCTCTATGCATGTCTCCAAGTTGCTATCTTTCCCTCAGCCCCAGGAGTACTCCCTCAGCTCCTCCACAGGGCCCCTTTCACAGTGCTTCTGGAGCAGCCTTTCCCCTCTTTCCAGTCCTGCCAGTATCTTGCAGCCACCCTCAGACCCAAAACAAAATGGCAGTGGCACAATTGTGTGCCTTCTCAGTCAGAAACTCCTGCAGATTATTGCTGTGTGTTTTGTCCTTGGTGGTGGCACCTGGCTGCTCATCGATTTATGAGGCCGCCACTACAAAAGGGAATTTAATTGTTTCTCAGGTGTGTCTGAAAGCGCAGCTGATGGGGAACCCAGCAGCAGCAATGACATTTGACCAAAGAAAGGCATTAGTGGCTGTTATCTCAATTTCCTCCAATAAGGTGAAAGTTTGGTTTGGTAATTTAATGGAATGTGTCCTTTTAGAAAATAAAAGCTTTTTGTCTGATTTTCTAAGGACACAAAGGTTATGCAACAGTATTGTGTATCCATCCATCCGTCTGCCTGCCCGCCTGTCCGTCCATCCATCCATCCATCCATCCATCCATCCATCCATCCATCCATCCATCCATCCATCACCCATCCATCCATCCATCCATCCATCCATCCATCCATCCATCCATCCATCCATCCATCCATCCATCCATCCCCAGAGCATGCTACCCACCTTGGCAAAGGGATAAATACATTTAAGTATCGTATTCTGTTTGAAAGATAAGCTAGGAAGAGAAGAGTCAAATTAATGCCTCCCCAGAGATAAAACCTGCTATTATGTGTTCTGTATGATCTGGGGCCCATGGCAGTGACAAGGGACAGGCAGAAGCCAGCAGTACTGAAGGGACTTTGTGGTGACATACAGGATGGCACCCCCCTGAAGTGAATCTGGAAAAAAGATAAAAACATGTAGAACCCTCTACAAGATTAGCCAATTATGCTGTTCTTGAAGCAGAAATATTTTCCTTTTTTTTCTCCTCCATTTCTTTCAGTCACCCAAGACCATTTCCATTGGCAGTGCAGCTATTACTTGGAAATTTCCGTACCTCCTCACATGAGACATCTTCTGTTGCACATCCCACAAATCAAGCCTACTCCTCAAAGTCTGTGTGGAGGCTCCAGGCCCACACGCAAGGTTTGATTCTCGCACCAAACCCAGCTTGGTAAGTGGTTTTCTCTTTCTTTTATCCAAGCAAACCCTTTGCCAGAGGTCAATCACTGCCTCTTTACAGACATCGGTACAATTTTTTGTTCTTGTACTAGCTCCTAGGACAATTGTACGTTCCCCTTACAGCTCCCAGACTTAACTACTTATTTGCATAGTGCATTGGGCTTGGTAGGGAATTTTTCTCACCTTGGCAGAGGCCTGCAGACTAAGTTTCACCATGGCCATTCTGAAAGGACACTTGCACCACATCCCAGAAACTTCTCTTCTGGGCTGAGATGCTGCTAGTGCCAACAAACATCCATGGAGCTGCAGGGATACCCAGAAAGGCAACAGCAGGGAAGGCTGTGGCCAGACCATAGGGGTGTCAGCATCCACAGGAAATTGCTTTGAAGAAAAGGAGGTGAGAGAGGGAGTGATGAAGCCAGCATGTGAAGGTGGACAGCTGAGGGAAAAGCGGGAGTAGGGCTCTGTATTGGCTAAAGACCCTGCTTGTGCCTGCAACATGGGCATGCAACTGTTTGGGTACTTTTAATGGTAGCAACATGTGATGCAGACGCAGGTTTGATGATGCCTCACTCCTCAGAGTCCAGAGTCCCCTTCCTACCTCTGAAAGGGCTTTCTTCCCTGGCAGGGTATGGCATGCATACATGTGCCTATGTATGTGTACATATGTGCCTGCCTGTCCCCCTGTGTGGAGGAGCAGCAATGGGATCTTCCAACCAAGCAGTGAACTTCAGTGGACGGAAGTGACTGCACCTCCTGCCCGAGGCAAAAGAATTTCTAAAAATTAATTCCCCAGAATGAGTGCCAAAAAGGTAATGAGCTTTGCTTCCCCACCACCCCCGTCAAGACATCTCCCCCTTCTTGGGGTGCTCACATGGCAGCTGGGCTCACCACAGCTCTGCTTCTCTGCACATGACCTTCCCTTATGAGGTGCTATTTGCCAGAGAACTAGATGCTAGGCAGGGAGAAAACGTGAGAAAGGGCCTTGGGATCACCAGAAATTGTACTATCCTGGGCAGGAAGGACACCTAGAGCTGCCTTTTTGCATTTCCTTGCTCTGAAAACACTGGAAGCCTGGGCAGAGACAGCTTTGGGAGCTCTTGGAACAAGCCTTGGCAGGAAGCAGAGTCCAGGAGGTGCCAAGAGCAGCAATAAACCAAGGGGTTGAAAGCAGGATGGGGAAATCCAAAGCCAGTGATGTTGGGCCATGGGAGATCATTGGGTGGGACAGCAAGAGACACATTCCTGTGGCTGCTTCTCTCTCTAAACCAAGGCTGTCTGTAAGGACCTGGGCTGACAGCCATCTCTTCCTACTCACACCTGCTAAGGACAATGTAGTTCCCAGAATGAGCAGGGATCCTGCAGCATCATAGCACAAGAGGTCTGAGCTTGACGGAAAGATACAGGAGTCTGCTGAGCCTGGGGAAGGCATGTGGGCTGAAAGAAAACAAATGACCCTTAAAAAAGCTTGAACAGTTTGGCTGCCACTGATACCCCAAAATCAAGATGTGAACGGTCTTGAACAGGAGAAGCTCCAGACTGCCTAGAGCTTCTTTTGAAATACTGCCACTGTATTGAATCCTCACCACAGCTCCCAGGGGCAGTGCCCAGCTGTGTTGCAATTATTCTCAAGCAATTTTGCTGAGGAAAACTGAGACCATCTCACTCCCATGGAAGCAGGACTTTCCCTCTCTCTCAGAGCTTTGGTGGGGTACAGATGGGGGTGCATGCCTTGGTATTCAATTAGCAAAACTATGCAGATCTTCATCCTTCCCAACAATCTGCCCGGAGGGCTGCAGCGCTATTGGAAGCCACAGCTAAGGCAGACGTAGGAAATCCACTGAGAACAAAGGAAATATGCCAAAGAGCACCTCCAGAGCCAAGTGTTTTTCCAGTCTCAAAGCAAGCCAAATCTACTCTGGCATCTAGGTTTAGAGACTTCCATCCCACTCCTGGGTAAATGTCATTTTTTGGAGGATTAATCCAGATGCTTATGAATGACCCTATTTACTGGGTCTCTGTTATGTTTGTGCCTCCTAAGGCTCTCTGGAAAACGTAGTAGTTTCCTGGGGCACTGCCATCCATAAGATAAACTGCAGAGACGAGCATCCAAGAAAGGGGCAATCTTGGGAGCTGCCAGGGACAGGACTGTTGTGGTGGGAAATGAGTCAGCTGGAGCTGTCATCGGGTCTAGTGCCTGCTCTTGGCTTTGCTGCACCTAGATCTGTTTTCAGGGAACACCACTCCTGTCCCAGAGGCATCAGGACACTGCTCTTGCCTGGAGGGGAACCACAGAGAAACAGGAGGTGACAATCAATCTGGGAATGGAGAGAGGTTATGTGGAATGGACAGGTCCTGTCCTGTCCACTCCCTCCACTCCCATCCTGGGGAGAAAGGGGTGAGGCTGAATGAGACATAGCTCAGCTCCTGACCAGAGCCTGCAGCTTTCCAGGAAGCCAGCTGTGTGTCCACAGGACCTCTGCCCAGAGCCATCCCATAGCACCCGACCAAGTCTGTTCAGTGCCTTCCTCCACCACATACCAACCAGCTGTGTGCTTCGGCTGGTGTGTCCACAGCCTTTCGTCCTCCACTTCACTCCAACTAGTCACTCCCATCCAGGCCTCTTTTACTATTTAGCTTGTTGCTTTCTGCCCCGTGTTTTTCCCCTCACCTGCCCTACATGGTTACGTCCTCTGTGCCCAGCCAGTGATCAACACACCTCCCCAGCTCATCCATGTCAGGAACTCTCTGCTGCTCACTGTGCACGGGACACAACACAACATGACCCTCTTCCTGGTTGCAATGGCAGCAGCAATCATAATGAAGAGGATGACACCGTTTGCATCATCTGCTGTCACTGCCCAGAAATGTTTCTCTATAGTGTGGGTTGGCAGACTCAGTTACAGGATTGCTTAGGATTCTCATCTGCAGCAAACTGCCAGGCTGCTGTGTGATGGCATTAACCATCTTCAATACGAAGACTTCCTCTCACCTCTCAGGGGTTTTCTACCCTGCTCTTCTCAACCTCCCATAGAACCTGGATTTTTCCTGGCTAACCGGGGTCTCTCTGCCTTGTCTTTGTATCTGCTGAAGTTACTAGGAAGATCTGATTACTGAAATCACCACTCCTTTTCTTCCTCTCCAAAATACAAGTTTATTTCAGTGAAGAAACACCAGTTTACAGCTAAGGCTCAAATCTGCAAGGAAAACAGGTGTTTTTCTCCTGATGTTTTGTCTCACAATTTGACAATTTTGGTTTCAATTGTACTGGAAAAGCTACCTTCAACTCTTGCCAGCATGGCCTCAACAATCTTTGGAATGTAAAACTAATGTCTCTCACATTGTATGTACTCAACTGATGCACCCTGAAAATGCAGATGGCTCCTCAATTCCCCCTGCTCTATAAGAATGTGTTCAGGCCTCTTCTTTGACCAGAAGGACATGAGTTCTTATGTCTGTATGAAGGCACACCAAGGAGATGTGTAACCAATCTCGTCTCTTCAGGCCTCACTGGATATGACCTGGTCACTATCAGTTGATACAGAAGTAACAGGACATATCCATGGGACCGCCCTGTCTTCACCACATCTCCAATTTGGTGAATTATCACCAAAAGATCTTATCAAGAATCTAGATTGATCTGCATCATGATGGATTCAAAAAATAAAGAGGCTGAGTTTATTAATAAATGTTTTCACGCTGACCTCTTCCCCCAATGCAGTTTTCTCACACAGCATCCTCTCCAGGAGGAAAGTAAGTGCACAGACACTTCCCATGGCTCAAGCTGTGTGTGACTCTGTGGGTAGGGCTAAGGACATGTTCCCTAGCAGGGTGCACACTGCCAAGCAAAAGAACTGGCCAACCCAGTTGAACAGAGCAGCCTACACAGAAGAATCTCTGGATGAAGGTGTTTACAAGAACCGATTACCGGAGGTTTCAAAACACAAGTTACCCAAACACCTGGAACTATGTGTTAATGCAGAGCACATGGATTCTTGGCACTAGGGGGAAAGAAAAACATCTTAAATACACCTAAAGTTCACAAGAACTGTGTGTCTGATGAAGAACTGCATCAACTGTTAATACGCACACAGGTAATTTTCCACTCAGCAAGAAGAGCAGGAGATTATACTTAAAGATGGGAGAAAGCCACAGTGGTCCAGTGCTTGATGTGCTCCCTTTGCTCCCCTCCTCACAGCAGGGAAACCCAAAAGCAAGATAAAATCCTTTGAAGGCTATTTGAAAAACACAAATACACTCTGGATCAGGAGAGTGTTTAAAGTGCACACTTTTATTTTCTATTACAAAGGCTAAAAGAAGCAAGTTTGGTTTTTCTTTCTTTATTTAAGAACAAAAACAAAAATGTTGTTAAAACATCTACATATTTATCCTGATACTAGACCTTATGAAATATACTAAGTTCTTTTTTAATAGTAAAGCGTGGTATTCTTAAATTTTATTAATACAAAGACATATTAAAGGACTCAAAATCATTACTACCCAGCTCAGAACTGCAGCATCCCCCCTTGCCATCTTTTCTTTTCACTTGCTAAAACCCATCCATTTTTGACATACAGTTTCATACAAGCTAAGTAGGGTACTTTTGGGGGTTGTTTTTTTTTTTTTTCACTTCTCCCTGTAAAAGCCAAGTTAACTCCAATGCCAGTGTCACCTAAATCCCTGCCCCTACCAAAGAATTTGGGAAAAGATTTTCACTGAGTCCTTTAGCATTTAATAAGTTTCTGCTCTGTGTGAATGTCTGTGGTTATTTTACAGGATATGGTATTTTCTTCTAATGTTACAAAATTAAAACATCACTTCCTTCGTTAATAACCCTCAAATTTGGTTCTGTGCTGCAGAATTTTCTTCTTCTTCTCTCACACAAATAAAGAAGAGAAGGTTATCACATGGTCTTGTGAACACACCATTAAAGCAGCCCCTATAATCTGTGGCTTATCTGCTGTAGAGCTGCAAGCACTGAGCATTTCTGCTGAGAACACATAATGTGCTGAAGAAAACCCTCTTGGCTTGATAAAGCAAGCCTGGGAAGTCAAGTGTGAAACTTCCTGCCTTTCACAATGTCCCTTTAAATAATATAAGCAAAGCTTTAAATTAAAACTTTACTCACTAGTTAGCAGTATAATACTCTATCATTGAGATGGTACTGCAAGGACATCCTAAAGGGTTTCAAAAATGTGAACAGGGAAACCTGTCCCATCTCAAAGTTTATACTTATCTATAGAAAACCCTCCCCTCTTTTATTATTTCACTTTCCCTATCCCAAATAAAAGGCTTCATATTTAAACTGGAGATGCTGCGTTTCCTGGCCTGAGTCCTTTTCCTTTACCCTCTTCTGAAAGATTCCTTTTTCGATACCACACACATATAATATTATATAGAGCGATATATTTAATACTTGTGTATATATGCTTCATGGGAGGGGTCACATATATACACACTAAAACAAGTCTGGTGACCAAGTACTGCAACACCACAGACCGGGTTATCATATCAGGGAAAACAAAGAGACACTTGATGCAACCCCCGTGACCGTGGGCCTACCTCACCTCACCTCACTCTCACCCTCTCCCCATCTCGGCCCCAGCCCAAACCTCTGAAGCCCCACTGAGCAGCTCAGCTCTCATTGCAGAGAGGGGGAGAGGGGACAGTGACTCACTCTGTAACCTAAACAAATCATTGCATGAGAAATCACAGCTCAGCAAATGCTAGAGTCACACTGGACATGCAGGTTTGTTTTAAAAATAAAAAACACATTCCAGTGTCCCCCAATCCAGATTTCCTTCCTTGGTGTCTCTGCCCAATAAGAGCAGAACAAGATAACCCAGCAGCTGATGCCTATCTCCTCCCATCTCTAAAGCTGACCACTTGAGCACAAGGATGACGAGGAGAAGGTACCATAGCTTCCACAAAGAACAGAGGAGAAAATACAGCACCTGACCACTCAAAAACTGCCATGTCTTATATTGCTTATAGCAAACCAGAGACTACCATCCATATTTTAAGGGAGAGGAAAAAAAGCTTAGCAGAAAAGTGGTTAAGTCACCCGGGAAAGAGGCTGAGTCACCATCCCCAGAGGTATTTAAAAATACATGTAGATGTGGCACTTCGGGACACGGTTTAGTCTGGGACTTGGCAGTGCCAGGTTAACAAACGGACTTGATGATCTTCGAGATCTTTTTCAACTTAATTATTCTACGTGCAGAGGCGCATTCAGTTTACTTAGAGCACACCAAGTCTCTGGAAAGATTCCAGACCAGAATTCCAGACCAGAGCACTCTGCTCCATAACTGGATCCTAACTATCCCAGTGGAGCTGAAGTAACCTCCTGAAGGCTGAAAGGTGACAGGTGCCTCACACCAATTCCACATCTCTTGATTTTCACATCCCATCTCTCCTGAAGCTGTCAACCCCAAGGATATGGGAGCAGAGACGAATGGGAGGACGCAGCAATGCCAAAGAACTAAGCAGTTCATGGCCAGATTGTATTTACCATGGATACAGCCCTACCAGCCCCAAGGGCTCCGAGACCGCTGTCCTGGGACTCTGTATGAAAAAGACACCCCTGCTGAAGGCTGGAAGGGAGATGTATTTGTGTTTGAGTGGATGGTGGCATCCATGCATGCAAAACTGCAGAGCACAGCTGGATTGCAGAAGAGAGAAAGAGAGGGAAGCTCAGGTCAGGGGACACATTTACTGCTTACAGGATGAGACTGCCAGAAAGGACAAGGCTGGCATTCAGAGCAGTACTGCTTCTCACTTATGAAAGCAGAACTCCTGTCCTAGAGTTCAGCATTACTGAAGCTGAACAAGCTCAAAGCACACATCAGGAAGCACAGGAGCAGCCCATGGCTGAGTCCTGCTGTGCCACTCACTCTCCACCACTGTCCCTGCTCTGGGTCGCATCCTGGTTTCACTGTGCATCTGCAAGCTCCCTGCCCTGGCTCTGAGGAGAAGGGGGCTGGACCTCTGGTACTGGTAAGCGCTTCCAGCTGGATTCCCATTAGCTAAACATTGCCCATGCTACGCTATGGTGTTCTTTTAAATGGGTCCCCACCCAGTTCTTCTGGCAGTGCAGGAAAAAACGCAGCTCTAAGTAACCAGAAACACATGCCATTTAAAAAGCAAGAAAGAACACTCTTACCTCCCTCCTTCCCTCCCTCTCTTCAGGACACAAGGCAACACAGAAACACAGGTTCCTCTTGGTGACCACCTCCCTCCTGACTGATACTGCTGTGTGGACTTCAGTGACACATGGTGTGTCACAGACTCCACTACACCTCCTAGATGAGTGCTGTTTTACTTGCACCAGTCACACCAACCAAAAAAACAAACCCAAACTATCTGCCCTTAATACCTGCCACACACTGAAAAAGACATCTGATGAGACGTCACCAACTTGATTTCTGAGTACAGTCAGCTGAAGTTTGAAGTCACCTACAACCCGGTTCCTGCTGCTGCAAGCAGTTTCATTACTTTGCTGCTTTTACCTTGCAGTCCTTATACCACACAGCTGCTATCCTCCTCAGCACCAGCTGATGCCTCAGGGCAATATAGACAACTGGAGCATAAGCCTAGTTCGTAAGGTAATCTAGTGGTTTTCCTTCTTTGCACCGCAATTCTTATTTCTTCTGGTACCAAACTCCCAGAAGAGCAGGAGGGCTGCAGCAGAGTAAGTGGGGCTTAGTCTGCAGCTCTGAGAAAAGGAACACAGGAAATTCATGGTCACCTTTTCACCAGATTTCATAAAATCATAGAATGGTCTGGGCTGGAATGGACTTTATCTAGTTTCAATCCGTCTCTCATTTAGAAGGACACCTTCCACTAGACCCCATTGCTCATCCCTGGCCTTGAAGAGTTCCAGGGATGGGGGATCCACAACTTTTCTGTCCCTCTCTCTCAGCTTTGTCCTCAAGACCTCTGCAGTCATACTCTGAATTGAAAGACAGAACAATGACACAAGAAGAAACTCTCTGATTTGCAGCCCAGTACAGACTAAATTAATTCCTTTGAATGAAGGACAGTGAAAACAAAAAGACGAAGTGGAAGGAGAATTTGGGGGAAAGAAGAGAGAAAAGATGGATCACAAACTGAGTGAGCGTGGCGTCACTGGCCAACGAGAATCAAAATCACAGATTCATTCACTAATAAATCATTGTCTCATAATCTTAAAACAAAAGAAAAGAAAAAGTTCTCTTTGCGAGACACAGATCTCGCTCTCCCTGCTACTGCCACTCGGAAAACCCACCCTTTGTTTCTGCAGCTGACAAACTCCCCCCAGCTCATACTATACGTCATCCCGCAATAGGAAGTTGTATTTCCCGAAGTCGTCATCCCTGGGGCAGAGCAGCATGTCCTTGCGAGCTTTGGCCAGTTTCTGTTTCAGCACTTCCCTCCGGTCTAGCCACTCCGTCAGCTCGTCCTGCCCATGGGCATAGCGACACTCCTCTCCCTCAGGACAGGCCTTGTTCTTCTGGAACCTGCCAGCACAAGAAGCGCAGTCAGGAGGGCACCCTCAGTACAGGGGTTTGAGCACCCTGTCTGGGATACTTGATCAGGACCCGCTGAAACATGCTGTGAACTCTCCTTTTTAAGGGAGAGCTGATTCTCCTACAAACCCATGTGCAGGTGGGAAAGACATCAAGGCTTGGAAAAAAAAAACGGAGCAGCAAAAAAAGCAGTGGCTACAAGGGGATTTAGTCAAGAGCACAAAAAAATGTGAGCTGGAACTGGGCCAGCAGGGATGAGGAAAAACCAATGCACAAGAGAGGAAATGCCAGGTAACCAGCATGAAAGACAATAACCTTCTTGCTAACCAAAGTGGCATTTTTAACCATCGCAAGCTTTCTGAAGGCACCTTAAAGTGCTGATTCAGAGGGCGTGAGACATTAAAACCATTTAATAAGGGCACTTATCCAGCCCAAGCCCTGGGTCGAGGAGACTGTTCAACAGCCTGAGAGCTGAGAGCAACTTGGCTATGAAGGGCACACGTGCAGACTCTCTTTTTGAGGGATGACAGAGGCCCTGAGGCCTATTACCCTGTCCCTGCAGCAGCAGCACAGGAGGGAGGTGAGACAATGGTACCTCTCGCAGAGCCGGAATTCACCCATGGGGAAGCGGTAGCTCCAGCAGCTGGAGTCACTATCTGAGGTGAAGACCTTCTCCTTGTGCTTCTCCGACTGGATGTGCTGCTGCCATTGCTTCTTGCTGTTGCTGTTTTTTCCACAGAGCCAGCAGTGGTAGCCCATCTAACCGGTGCAGACAGGGAAAAGGGCCAGTCAGTCCAATAACATCCACATCCACTGGCCTTCACGGTGCTGGCACTGCCTCTCCCCATCTCCTTCCAGAGCAGCCTGGAAGCTCCACTCAGTCTATGACTACCCACACTTCTCTGCCATATCATCTTTAGGGAATTGTGCTGACACTAAAGGGGAACAGAGGAGATGCTCTGTCAGAGTTTATCTATGGCTCAAACAGGCTTAGGGGATGGAGCAGCTCAGTTAACTGACATGGTCCCCCTGCCCCTGCTGATGGCCCCAGCAGGGTCTCACTGCAAGGTCCCCTGGTTCACGGGCAATGCAGGACTCTTCAGCAGCACAGAGCCTTACACCAGTACCACCCCTGGCATAAGGAGACACATTTGCCCCTAGTTTTCCAAGGCTTCTGTGCCAGCTCTTCTCCAAACTTCTCCCTCTGCTGACAGGCCTGCAGTGGTTTTGCCAGCTTGCCCAGGAGCAGGCAGGAACCCTGGAGAGAGCAGGAACCCTGGAGAGAGGCTGAGCCCACGCAAAAGGGAACCTAAGGTAGACTCCTAATGACTTGAGGATTAACAGAAAAGCCATTATAGAGCTTTGCTGACTCCAGGTCGATCTCTTCCTACTTCAGTTGTGCTGCCCCTGCTGCGCTGCTCCAAGCTGTCCATTTAACCTATGTTAATACAGGCTCTGTTCCACTAGAGCAATGCAGTTTCTGCTAGCCACACCTGGAGCACAGGAGAGAGGCAGGCTGGCAGCACTGAGAAGGAATGAAAAATAAGAGATCAGCTTATTACCATGATGTCTGCATAGTCAGTAGGCATCTGGATCTGTTTCTCCCCTTCTCGCGAGGTGAGTGGTGTTCCCTCTCCAGGCTTCCCAGGATTGTGTTTCTTTAGCCACATGTCATAGGTCTGCTGCATATCTAGTACTGCACAAAGGCGACACATGAAGTCACTCAGACAACCTCCCACCCTGTGCACAAACTATGAGAAAAGGACAAATGCTGGGGCAGCCCTTCCCTCCCCTTGCCTATGCAGCAGCACTAGACTGAAGGCCTGTGCCTCATGTCACCTCCTCAGATGAGACCCCTGGGGAGAGGAGCCAAATTCACACCACACTACCTGGCATGGGGGGTTTCTTCTATCAGTCGAGGGGCAACTGTGACAACAGCCACACAAACTTCTCAGAAGGGTGGCAAAGTGCTGCAAGATCTCCTTGGAATTCACCCCACAAGATGATTCTCCAGCAGGCCTGATTCTGCTTGACCTCAGAAGACATCTCATCCAGCCAGGAAGCTAAAGCAAGGCTGGTTTCAGATCCATCTCTTCCCTCTAAGCCCAAGCTTCACACTCTGCACTAGAAAGGGAGTAGAGCCCCTAAGCAAGTTGGCCACAGGAAGCACTGCAGAGGGGGGGAAGACCTAATGATAGCTTGAGCTAAGTTCAAAACCTGCCCAGAGAACTGCAGTCAATGTCTCTCATGGCTTTTGATTTAAAAGCCACTCAGAATACTTCTGGGAAGGGAAGTCTTTAACTAGATGTCTTTAACTAGACATCTTCCTTTACAAGATCAGCTCCTGAAACAGGCTAAGGAAACATAAATGTTTGCAGACATCGATATGATGCTCTAAGTGTGATGCATTAGTGATTTACTCCTTGCTAAATGGGTAATTGAGGAACTTCAGGCAACTGGGGATAATGAATGCGAATTCCCCCAAATGGAGACAACACTGTCATTTGAAGATTCACCTTTGTGCTTGAGCAAACACACCCAGACTGGTCTGATGGGCTTTAAAGGACCCAGCAATGAAATGCTTTGAACTGCAACAAGTAACACTGGCTCAGCAGAGAGAAGAACCTTCCACAGAACCACATGAACCAAAAAAACTCAGGGCAGGCCTGAAATCCTTCAGGCTTTTCAGCTGCTCTAACAGAGGTAGGTGAGCACCTGGACAACTGGCCTTTTTTCCCCAGCTTCCTGTTGATTTGAATAAACAAGGATTTCTGTCCAGAAGGCTGTCCAGGATATGGGCAACCCCCCAACTATTGCCCAAAAGGCAAGCCTGCAGAATTAAATACAGACAAGTTCCTCCACAAAGGCACCACCCAACGATGTTCTCACTCACGATCTCAACTCCACCCCTTTGAATACAATGCCACGAGCAGGGAGTGCCACATCTTAGGACCAAGGGATATGAGCAGAAATAGGTAAGATAGCCAAGGCAGACAGAAGACAGACAAGAAAGATATAGTAACAGCTACAGGCCAGTACTGGTGCTTTGGCAGAGCTCCATATTGAGCCAGGCCTGGGACACTACAGGCAACTGGAGGGACAGTACAGGGTGGATTCAAAAGTAATGCAGAAAGAGAGGGCAGCAGCGAAGCATTGTAAGACTACTGTGCACTAGTTCCTTCCACAGCAAGGGGCTCAAGAGATATATGCACATTTAAACAAACAGCAGCTTTAGACAGACCTGATTCATAATCCCACCTAAACTCATGGCAGCAGCCTTGTCCAGCTCCATCTCTGTTGCCAAGAGTATGCCTTAACAGATCCTCCAGATGCCCAAATGTCCTCTTCCCTCTCCCCAAACTCTTTGGCCCACATTTCTCCCACTCACTTTTATTTTCCTTCATGAAGGTCCACATGTCTCTCTCCTCAGGGCTGTGGGCAAAGGAGCAGTTGCCCACATACTGGCATTTCCTGCCATTCTGTGCATGGATACACAACTGTTAAAAGACAGAGAGAAAAATTTAGCATCTGCACAATCAGTTCTTGCTAAAGGGGAAAGTGAGTTTGATAACCAGTTGGGGCATTAAAGTGCACAGGAGAGGTTGCAAACAGGACATTTTATATATCATTAACTCATGATTTTTTTCCTCAGTCTCCTGATGACATAAACACAGAAGCAGTTAAACACCTGCTGCCATTTCCATAGGTGACCAGGTGCAGGTACAGGGCAACAGCAGGGAGCATCCTGGACTGACCCAATAGTGTCTCCTGCTGATCAAGCTGCTGGTCCCCAAAGGTGACTCGTTCTCCAGCCATCTCTGCATGGGTGAAGAGTGGCCTTACAGATTGCTTAGACCATACTGGTGCACACACAGCTACCAACAGTATCGTTGCCAGAGAAAATGAAAAGCTTTCTAAACATGCTATTTACTGATCATCTCTTCTCCCCCTGTCATGGGACAGAAGGAGGACCTACCATACAGTAGGGGGAAGGAGCTTTCTCCTTTCAGGGAAAAAGAAAAGGAGAAAGAGAAACTCTCTATCACCACATTGGGGGTTGGGGTTGGAGGCTGGATACCTGTAATTTTCCTCACAGCACATGGATTTTTAGTTGAGCTCTTCGTTTTGCTTTCAAAACCCATTGTGAGCAAGTTTCACAATCTACAGCAGCACAGTCACAGCGAAGGCAGGGATAGACTTCTCTTAAGCGTCTTGCCTCTCACCCACATTGAGAAACCCTTACCCCTAAGGGGAGTCTTATATTTCATTCCCAAACCCTGTGCCAGCCAGAGATGCATTAACAGTTCTTGTTACGCGTTAGCAGCAGCACTGGAGACTCACATTTGTGCATACAGTGGTTTAAATGGTTGCTGCTCCTTCTTCTGCTCCATCTTTTTGCTGGATGAGTTTTGCTGCTATCAGTCTGTCCTTACCTCCCATCTCAGCCATCACACGCTTGCCTCCCTGACAGGTCTTGAAGGGAGCAGCCCTCAAAGCACTGCACCGTGGTGGAAGGGGAAGGGATGGGGCACCTGGCCGTGTCAGGCACGGGGCTTACATCATATTGCTGTGGGAAGTTACGGATGGAAGGCAGTGGTCGGACTGACACCCATTTCTTCTTAGCTTTGGACATCACCAGCAGCACACGGCGTTCTTTCGTCCAACTGAAGAGAGAATAAATCAAGAGAGGCATAAGGAAGAGCAGAACAATGGTTATTTACCTCAGAGACCCTTAAATATTGAGAGATGAGCAGATCCTCCTGTCCAGCTTGTCCCTGTGCTATCTTGCTGCTCCTAGACATGCACATATGTGATGGAGAAGCCACAAGAAGGCTGTTTTAGGAGGACTTCTCCCTGTACGTACTACCTATTTCCTGGGTTACCTCTTTTCATAAAGCCACAAAAATCTCCCCCAAATCTCACATGGCATCACCACGGATTATTAAACAGCTGCATTCCACCCTTGGCACAGCCAATTCTTGTGCAATCAGATCCATGAACAACACTTGGGAATATTTTCTGCTTGAAAGGTGCAATAGAAATGCTAGTCATTACAAGCACTGCCTTATGAACAGTGCCAGGAAGTATTTATTCTCCTGCAGCTCCAGCAAGGGATCACCAGGATATACCCTGAGCAAAAACATCAGCTCTATTCAGCAGCTGCACAGAGGTGTTACTTTTCCCATCCCAGAAAGCAATCCTCACCTGCTTACTTCCTCCTGAAACTGCCGCTTCTGTCTCTTCTTCAACAAAAGTCTTACATTTACAATAGGAAGCTGGACTGTGCCTCTGTGGCTTGTGTTATGGGAAGAGAAGTTCTATAAACCCTTCCATCTTATCCCTGCAGGCTGCCTGGGTGAGACAGGCCACAGTTTCCATGACCAAACAGTGACTTCCCAGCCAATATTTCTCTTCTAGGGGGCTTGTAAGACAGATGGGGACAATTTTTTTTTCAGTAGGGCCTGTAGTGTTGCAACAAGGGGTAGTGTCTTGAAACTAAAAGAGGGTAGATTCAGACAAGATATAAGGAAGGCATTTTTTATGATGAGGGTGTTGAAACACTGGCACAACCCAGAGAGGTGGTAGATGCTTCATCCCTGGAAACATTCAAGGTCAGGCTGAGCAACCTGATCTAGTTGAAGATGTGCCTGCTCATTGCAGGACGGCTGGATTAGACAACCTTTAAAGGTCTCTTCCAATCCAAACTGTTCTATGATTCAATGCTTCTATCACACCAAAGAAGTGCAAACACATGACATGTATCACAGAGGAGCAACCAAAGCAATGAAGCCAAAGGAAACTAATTTAAAAGGAAGCAGAATATCTTGAATCATTGCTAATTGTGACCTGACAGACATCTGCAAACAACTAAGAGTATAAACATGTGGAGAGAAGAACTCTGTTGGTACCCTTGGTAAGAAGAAATTACAGGAACTGGGAGAAAAGGGAATTCTGGGAGCTGGACTGCCTGTGCCAGGAGTAACAGTCTGCATGATGCTATACACACAGTAAAGAGAGAAGGAAGCTGGAAAACAGCTATCTGCAATGCCTGCTATAGTGACAAACACCCCGAGCAGTGAGAGGCTGCTAGGAAACCTTACAGCCTCTCCCAAAGATGCTAAATGAAGCCCTGGAGAGGGCAGGATAAAAAATTCCTGCCCTTGAAGAGGGGTAGAGGAAAAAGAAGGTTGAATTGCTCACCAGTGCGGGGCTTTGGCACTACAGTACTTGAGGTCTTTATCTGGCTCCACCAGCTGCCCGTTCCTCCAGCACTGGCCACACACAAATTTCATCTGGAGGTCAAAGGTGCTTGACGTGGGAGTCCGGGGAGAAGCCTGGGGAAAAGAACCATAGCCTCGGGTGAACAGAGGCAAAATGCAACCCCCCAAAACCTGCCACAGAGATGCTGGCAGCTCCTTGCATGCCTGTGTGCCAGTAACAAGCCAGATTAAATCAGCTCTCCTTTGCCAGTGTTAGCTGGTGGCCCGATGAGGTGCTAGACAGGAGCAAAACCACTGCTTGCTTCAGCATGATCTCCTGGGCTTTGACATCTGGCCAAACGCACAGACATCCTGGCAGCTTCCAGCACTGACCAGGCCTGGCTGTGAAACCCCTGCAGTGCATCTCCGTGTACAGACAAGCTCTGTGAGACCTGCCCCGGAACTTAATCCCCACTTCTCTGCAGGGAAGGCAATCCATGTCCCATTCTGCCTGTAGAGAGTGCTCGGTCACACAACTGAGAGAGCCCCCTTGGGAAGAAGCTGGACCATATCACAATGCAGGACCCAAAACTGCTTTTGGACCAAGAACCTCCTGTTACACCTAACATTTAACACAATGAAGTCAGAGCTGGGTTCTCTTGTTGATATCCTTCCAAGCCTTTTCTGGGCAGGTTTCTGTCTCTCACAGTTCCTTTGCACTGGGTTTCACAAGCAGTTAAATCACAGTCTCTGGACAGAGGTACAATGCACTTATTTCATATTTTCTCATCCACTGCACTTATTGCCCCCACCCCACCTGAGAAGGCTGGTTTGGGATTATGACCAGCAGACTGTGGAGAAGGAAAAAAAAAGGAGCCAGTCTCATACCACTGCTGCCTCATGTTTTCTGAGCGAATCTCTGGAAAACTGTTTGCATTCTGTATCACCACTGGAAGAACATGAGGCTGGTGTCTCCAGTTTATTTCCAAACTGAAAACCAAAACCGACTGGATGCCAGTGGCCCTGGGCACGGGAGTACGTGAGACTACAAGAGAACACCCTGGTCATCGAGCTGGCCATGAAGCACAAAGGTCATGCACCAGCAAAACAATTCTCCGTCAGCCATATCAGCAGCCCGTCCCACCTGCCATGCCTTGACTTGAACCCCGAGCATCTCACAATAACCAGACGTGCAAGCCATGTCCCTGAAGAGCAGATTTCTGACAGCAACTGATTAGCAGCAGCATGGAGCCTGGTGGCATCCCTCAGTGAAGGGAAAACAGCAAGCACAGGCAAATCAGAATCAAAGCATTTCCCAGGAGACGCCACATCAACTATCAACTACCACTCTGCATACTCCAGACTAGTCTTCTGGAGAACCAGAGCTGACATTTAAAGGGTCCACTGCCACTGTGAAAAGCTGACTGGGGAGCTGACGTTGCCTGTGCTACCTACATGAGGCCACCAGTTCTCTGATGTCCCAGCAAAAGGACCTTCTGAGAGAACTAGCATCTCTTTTGAAAAGCAGCAGCAATTCTGGCCTACTTGTCTGCAAGAATGACCTTTCTACTGGCTCCCAGCACATGACTCGTTCATCATTTGCTGTCAGCTGTCACCTGTGCTGGTGATCGCCAAGAACACATCAAAGTGACTGGCTGTGGGATGAGCAGAGTTGAGATCTGGGCTACCATGGAAGGCAATAATGTGCGTCCTTCTCAGATATGTGGCCTTTGAATAGTAGCTTTGATCTCCACTTGGTCTGCAAAGGAAATTCCGCAACAGCTCACTACTGACCTATCAAATCTAAAGGCCTGTGGTAACAAAATGGCACAGCTGCCATATTCCCTTTTATCAATCCATGCTATCCTCCTGGTGACATATCTCTCAGCACAGCCAGGAAGCTTTGCTCAAACCTACTGAGCCAGCAAAACTAAACACTGAGTGTCTCCAGAAGGGACAAGAGATCAGAGAGAAAGAAAATATCTCTCACGTAGTTCTGGTAATCTGGGCCGCTTTTTCCACAAATTCTTAACTGAAGGAGCTCTGTGCATTTCTTCATCTGAGTCATGCAAACTGCTGGTCAATCCAGTGGGCATGTATGCTCCCAGGGGATTAGGAGTGAAGCAAAAAATCAAAGCAGCTGCTGTTAATGCTACATGACTGTATTTGTAAAGGCAAGACACATACCTGGCAGTCTGCTGATAACCAGCAGTGTGGAAATTATATCACATGAGGCTCTAGCAGATGAAGCCAGGCAAAAGTGCCGTGGGCTATGGCACCACCCCTTGCTAGGAAGCCAGACAGTATAGTGCTAGCTATGCACCATGGCAACCAAATAAATACAAGTCTCTGGCACGACATCTCTCCACTTCAGGCTCTGCAGAAAGCAACAAACCCTGCATGGCCACTCATGTCTCCCAGCTTCAGGAACTCCTCTCAGCAATACTGAAATGTTCTCTGGAGGAGCCACATGCCTCAGGGGTTTATATGAGGAGCCCAGGTTACTCAGCCACCTTACTGAGTGAGCAGTACTTAAGTGCAGGTACTCCTTAAAGGAGATTTTTTTCCTCTCCATGCTTAAATTGATAATTCTGGGGTTAGTTTTCATGGGGGTTCCAGTGCTAGGTAGGGGAATAAAACCAAAACAGCTCTTGAAAACCAGAAAAAAATGAGGGCTACAACCCCTCAGTTCGCAGGGATGCAATGGGAGGACACGGAGCTCCCTACAACAGCCCCTCCTGCTGACTGGCTCTTTGATCTGTGGCCACTGGCTTTACTCCTACAGCAGCTGCTGTGAGGTCAGATTTGTGGGGCCAAGTGCAAGATTCCTGGCAGGTGTTTGGCAAGCAGTGTATCTTCATTTTTCATTTCTTGCTAAGCCTCCTGACCTTCACTGTCACAGCTACTGCGCCCCTGCATGCTACCTGACTCTTTTCTCCACAACTGGACAGCCCCAGGTGCTAAGTCCAGCTGGCAGCTGTGACAAAACTGCAGCAAAATCCCTCAGAGCAATTTTGCTTCCGCTGACCAGAAGGCTGACTGGAGTGAGAGTGGATCACATGGTATGGTGGGAAGGAGGGGTCTGTTTTTACAGCACTCCTGGGAAGTTGTCTTTACCAGGCAGCCAACTTTGAAAGCTGAAAGGACGCTGAGAAAACTCTGAGTCACATTAGCCTGCTTGGACAGGAGAAAACAATGGCAAAAGTAAACATCTCTCAACAGATAGCTAGTCCTGCCCACAGGGTCTTCGGCAGCAAGCCAGAGTCTCATCCCAAAGCACAGCCCTCTGGCTGAGGATGTGCATGGCCAAAGCCATGGTGTGCTACTGCAAACACATCCATCTAACTGATTTGACTGTCTCCCTGCACAGTGCCAGGGCCAGGGCCAGGCTGCCAATCCTTGCAGACAGCTGGTGGTGCTGCTGGTAGGCACTTTCTGACTGTACCAACATGGCTGCTGCTTTGCCTCTGTACCCAGGAAGGGTGGTGGGTACAGTCCAGCTCTGTGACAGGCATCTGTTAGGGGCAGAGCCAGACTTTGCCACTGGTCATTAGCCCTAGCACTGCCCACAGGGCCCAGAAACTGTAGTTCTCTGCCCATCCCCTGATGTAGCAGGCTCTGGCATTTCATTTCCTGATCCTCTGCCCCCTGCAAGCCCCAGCAGCCAGAAATGGAACCCTCACTTAGCATGCCATCCATTCCACGTCGGAACGTGCTTCAGAGGACGTGCTCAGAGGACGTGTACAGCTTATTCTTCCTGCAGCAGCACCTCCAGACAAAGGTGAATTTGAAGCTGCAAGGCTTACATGAAAACAGCTGTCCATTTATCTTTTTTTGAATCCTCTCATTATGCACAGAGAATGGCAGGACAGAGCTTTCTTGAAAATGCGGGTAAATTCACAGCAGGCAGGACAGAACCAATCTCTGGTCTGTGCTCTTGGGGCAAGGCACATATGGAGCAGGGATTGCTGATATAAATCCAACTGCTGTCACAAACTGCTGCAAATTCACATTTAGTTTCCTCCCATATGGAGATGCAGGCCACTGCCTCTGTCCCCACACCAGGCAGAAAGAGATCACAGCCAGCTCTGATTGCAGGGACCATTCAGATCATCCACTTCTCATATAATACAGGATGTACAAACTTGTCCTGCTCAGCTTCCTGAGAGGCTAGAACATATTCCTTAAGCAAGTCAGAGAGTTCTGGGAACTAGAGACCTTAGTTATTGTGGATTGCTGCTTCCCATTCCTCTCCTCCAACCGTTTCAGACCACAACAGCTGCACAGGATTATTGCTGAGCATCCCCTCAAAGATGAATCCACCTCATGCAGCATAACCAGTGCATAGGTGGACACAGAGCCCACTGCAAGTGTCAGTGCAGTCACCTGCATCTTTTCTGTTAGGCTAAGGTATGTCCATCAGACCTTCCCACAGATGCTTCCCCAGCATCAGTGCCCTACAGCCTTCAGAACACGTCTGTTGGCACACAACCAAGACAAAAAACAGCACTAAACATCACATGAGTGACTCAGTTTCTTCTATAAAACACCTCCTCCACAGGGTGCTCACACCCTGCGTTCCACACTGGTCTCTGCAGAGGAACTCCTGGGTGACAAATCCCACACAAAGGTGAAACACTCTTGCTTGGACAGTAAGGCTCAAGCCAAGGGATGGCAAGCTCAGGTTCACCAAGGTTAAAGAAAGCTGTCAAGTGAGAACAAAAAGGATTTACACCACTTTTCCCACCATTCTACCGTTCTAATGGCAAAAACTGCTTTAGTTCAACCTCAGGACTGGGCTGGGAATTGTCCTCGCTGGGTGGGCTCTGCTCCTACAATACAGAAATCCCCTCTGGGGATAAAAAAAAAGGGTAAGACAGCACTGCCCATAGCCAACAGGAGAGGAAAGTAAACAAAGAAGAGTCCTGTGCTTGTAACCCCTCTCACACTATCCTGGTACGCTCTTGGCAGTGCTGGAGGGTGCAGCCCTCCACACTGAGAGACTGGTGGCAAAAAAAAAGGCAAAGCTCCCAGCCTCCTCCTCGTAAAGCATTACTAAGGTCTCTGTCAGCCTCAACAGCACCTGGGCTGCCAGTTCCACCTACTCCTGCATTTAGGTAAGTCCTATAGGTCATGAGTCGTTCCTTAGAAGTCCTTCAAACTGCTCTACTGTCCCTTGGCCACAAAAGGCAGCAGGACACATTTGATCCCCACTGTGTGGCCACTGCCCCAAAATCTCCCAGTTTCACCAGCAAGGTGTCACAGGAAACACCATCCTCGCGTGTGTTGCCCTCAGTAACCTGGAGGCTTCACCCTAGCAGGGAACACAGCAGATAATAACACTGCAAAACAAGGCACAAAGCTCAACACTAGCACTGCAACCGGGAAAGCTCTCAGCTCTCCTCCACCTCAGCGGCCAGCCTGGTCTGCCTGGGAGCAGTCAGGCACAATAGTGGGAGGAAAACAGAGAAAGGGCTGGAACCGTTGTGAACAAAAGCTGGCCCTAGATGGACCTTACCACGCTGTTGGCTGGTTTGCTGGCATGTGCCTCCATCTGCTGCCAGTACTTCTTAGACTCCTGAACGATATCTTCGTGGGTCATTCCTGGGAATAAAAAGGAGACAGAACAGAGCTACACTCCTTGGCCAAGAAAAGAGAGGGAGGGGTTGGAGGACTTTTTAGTCTGGGCTTAGTAACCTCTGACTAGCTGACAGCTCCCAACAGTCCCCCTGGTAATGTCAGGACTGAGCTGTGACAGAACCCACCACAGAACATGTCTAATCCCTTGGTAAGGAAGCTCCTCTCTACACAAGCCAAACAAAAGGAGAAGGGTTTGGTCTCCTGGGCTTGTTCAGACGTGGCTTTCTGCTCAGGCAGTCTGCAAAGGACCAAACACTGCTCCCAAGCCAATAATTATTCACAAGGGTCAAGAGCTTGACCAAGGCTGTCCCCCAACCCCATATCAACAGATTCTACCGAGGTCCTAAAGGCACCTTTGTTACTATTGATCTACTCTACACGGAGTTTTTGCTCCTAGCTTGGAAGATCACAGATACCCACTGAGACATCTAGCATCTCCAAGACCCCAGAATTCTCACCTATTACCTGCTGGGATTAATTAGCCTGTTACACCTTCAAGTTGAGAGGGCTCCCCATCCATCAACAGGCAAAGAGGGAAGTTGAAATTAAACACATATAGACACCAAGCACAACCAAGGCAGCAAGGAAAGACCGGCAGTGCAAAACCAACCACGGAACAGCTGCTAGTAAATAACCAGCAAGGAAAGATCTCCAAGGTCTCAGATATCAGAAATACAACATCAGACAACAAAAAAAAAAGGATTGGACAGACCTTATCCAAGAAATTCGCTCCTGACCAGCACAAGTGGTGAGGGAACAGCCTCTGTTAGCACCACCCAGCTAGATGGGCATTCGAGTTATTAAGTGCGCTGAAGACCCAAGACAGCTGCCAAAACAAACTGAAGCAAATATCTTGCAGGTATTACAGGCAGCTGATTGCAACAAGGGAGGTGCTGAAGATGGCCTTGATGTAGCATCCCCAGGACACAGACATTGCAAATTTGATTGCTTTGCTGATGCCTACAGATTTTATTACTGAAGTGAGGTGTTCCCCAGGGGTTATTACATAAATACAATCACTGATCTGGGAGACAGCATGTTCCACAACTTAAGGGCCACCAAACAAAGTGTTCATCTCAGCTTAGGCTGTGTGTAGCTTGGGTAAGTCACAGCATTCCTGACCTCAGTTTTCTTGTCTCTAATTTCAGCTGCTCATATTCCCATCAGGCAACACTACTGCCATTTGCACAGAGCTTGATTAGGATGAAAAGCACGCAGAAAACTTCGCCATTCTTCAAGAACATTTGCTCAGGTCTTTAAAATGGCAGCTACTGCATAACTGGTACTGCTCACAGATCAAAGCTGTTGGTGAATATTCTCTTAACCATTAATCCCAGAAGAAAGGGTGTAGAGTTAGAAAAACTGCAAATCCCTCTTCCATGTCCAAGTATTCCAGGGTTGGACACAATGATGACTTGCGTTTTGGGGACAAAAACTCTTAAGGCTGGGAAAATCACAACAAAAAGTTAACATGCTGCACTGGACCTGGCAGGGAAAGGGCTGAAGCAGCTCATACCTTCTCCATTCTGCACACCTGTGATCCTTCGGGTGCAGAACCAAAGGGAGAAGCATATACAGGTCTTGTCAGAAGACTGAATTTCAAATTTAGTTCTTGTGACTGCCTTCTTCCAGTTCCAGAATTCTGAACTACCTCAACAATACAGTCTAGAAATGTGGTGGTTGGGAAAGAAAAACCCTCCAAAATGTGAAAGGGTGGTTTCCAATCTACCAGCTTTTCAAAGCATGAACTGTCACAAGGAAATGAGCTGGGAACCAAAAGGCCCATAATTTCAGCATCTTTTGCAACATCATTAGTGAAGACAGAGTCTGTTATTACCACTGATGGAAGAAGATAGCAAGAGATGTCTGTGAAAAGCCACAGTGAACAAGAAAACAGTCCTGCCTGCCCAATTTTCAGATCTTGGGAAGCTTTACTCCACTAATACAATCCTTTATCCCCATGAACAAAGCCAAAAGCTCTGTAAATGCTCGAATGGCTGTGAAGTGTTTCAAATGTAAAGTGCCTTCTTCCTATTCTTGCTGAGCAAATGGTGCCCAAATGAGAAACTTCCTGCTCCAAAGCTAAAGCACTCCCAGAGAATGGCAACAACTACCTTTAATCTCAGTTTCCATAATGAAGGCTACACTTGGGAAAGGCAAACTCACAAGGAAAGCAAGCTCATATATAGAGCCCTACAGAAAAATACCCCACAAGATAATGTCTCTCCTGTTGTTGGAAAAGGTGGAAGTAAGCACAAGACTTAATGATCAGCTGTGCAGCTTAACTCATGGGTTGTTTCATCTCTTCAGCTTTCCCTTTGGAATAATTTCTTCAAGTAAAGAAGGGAAGAAGAAAAAAACAGTTTATTTCTTCTGCAGGACGAAGAGGAAGGAACATAGAGGGAAGGAAGAAGGGAGGAAAGAAACTTTTCAAATAACAAAACCAGACCGAAACAACAAAAATAAACCAACCATGGGATGGGGAAAAAAGCAAGGTACTTGAATATTAGACTGCCCAGAGTACAATGAGCAGTACCACAAGCATGTAGGGCAGCAGTGGTGTCCCATGACTCACAGGCAGGGTGCTATCTTAGAAATTCCAGAGCTGTAATTTTTTAATTTCCTGAAGCCACAAGTAAATGAGGGCAAACGGAAATATTAAAGATGGCATTTGCCACAGTGTGCTACTTGTTCATCACTGTCCCTCATGAGCTGAAGCCAAGGCCAAGGACTGCACTGAGCATCAATTATGACACTAAAGAATGGTGAGAAACATCCATAAAGTGTTTCCTCTCTGAAGTACTCTCATTACCAGGCTGGGTGTTGCACTAAATGAGACCCTGTGGTAAAAATATATGTAGGTAGCACCGTGGGTGGACTAATATCTACACAGCCAACAGGACAGCAGCCAGAGAAAACCTCCAATATATCAGACAGAAACAAAGAGACAGGACTGAAAATGCCAGATGTGGCAGTGTCACTACATGATTTCCGAGTATAATCTCTGTAAAACTCTCTCCTGAGGCATGTCATTGAAGGCTTTTTGGGAAACACCAAAGTATCTTGCAATTCCCTGCTGTTGGTGAATTTGTTTTGAGAAACTGGAGATCCACAGCCTTCTTTATGTAACCAACTGCTTTGTCCCCTGCGCATGCTGCCATCCTCACTGTAAGACGTTCACTCAGGGGTCCAACTGCTATTTGCACAAGATCTAAGCACCAAACACCTCTTGGGATTCAGCTCTACCTAATTATCATTTTAATTTATGCAGCTGGTCCCACGGGAAAGGCTTTCTGGTCTGCAAATTATAATAGCCCTGCTCCTGTAAATGGACAAGGGCCAAATCACCTCACAGAACACCTTAGTCCTTTTTTTTTGTCTCCCTGAGGAGGCAGAGTAAGTAGAATGCATGAGAGAGTGACACCTTCTCAGTACTCTCAAATCACCTTCTTCCCCTCTCAACTGGCCCTGGGTCCACACTGGAAGAAATCCTGGTATACACAACACCAGCCAAGTCACACTCACCTGAATACTGCTGCAGCAGCCAGACCTTGAGCTCAATGAAACTGTGAGCAAAGTGGCAGCTGTCCTCACGCAGGCAGCCGTAACGCACCTCATGTCGGCAGACGTCAAACTGGAAGTGCTCCTGGAACTGACGGATCTTGGAATACTTCAGGGAGGTGGAACGCACAATGTGGACCAGACACCTGCAGAAAAATATAAAGCACCAGAGGATCAAACCCTCCCCACCTCCTCCTCACATACAACATCCAGACATTTGACTGGATAGGCAAAGGACACAAGCAAATTGACTCCAGGAGAGACAGATTCCCTCTGGGAAAAGCAAACCCCTGCCCTCCCACCCTATCATAGTTATTTTCACCCTCAGCACATGAGTGATGCTCTGCCTAAGTTCAGAGATCAGACACGTTTCAAAATAAGCAGCAAAGATACCGGCTCCTCTGGTTCAGCATCTCCCCACATCTCAGGTTGCCAGGAACCAGAAGGAATTGTATGACTGTGTATTGAACATGTTTGTTATACTTGTTTTCCTAAACATTCATTACCAGACAGTTAGAGGCAGGATCCTGAGCTAGAGGATCTTTGTTTTGACCTTTCTGTAAAGGCCAAACTGAAAGGCAAATTAAGTTAATGGAAAACTTAACAGACTGACTCCAAAGGGCTTTGCTGATGCCTGAAATCCCTCAACACCAGGAACAAACATGCAGGGTGAAGCCCATAGTGCCATTTATCATGATTTGAGCTGGCCTGTGACTGGAACCCGTAATGAGGAAAGGAAGAAAAAGACCAGAGCCCTGGAGTTAAACTGGCTGGACTTGTGAGAGACGGTTCCCATCAAGAGAAAAATTGTTCACTCACTTGTTGTCATGGAAAGTGTGTTTTGCAGACAGGTTGGAGCAGACAGATGGTGTGTCCTTGGTCCCTTTGCTGATAATCCGGGGTTTGCTGTCAAAGCAAATCTGAGAAGAGAAGAATTAGCATACTGGGAAAATCTTAGAGAGCAGTGAACCAGAGCGACTTTGCTCAGAGGAGGATGCAGAACCAGAGCCAGCCTATTCTAATGTTCAAAGTTAGAAAGAAATGTGGTGAAAACGTTGTGGTTGGGCTTTAAAAAAAAAAGCAAGTCAATCTCTGGAAAAGCTTCCAGACAACATTTTTTGGCTTATTCTCAACAGTCTTTTCCATTGTGGCTGGAAAAATTTTGGTCAAGAGCCGCATATTCTTTCCCCGTTAGCCAACAGAACAAGAACAAGGGAGAAATAAAAGAACATCCACTTCACAGCAAAGAACACGTCCCTTTACACACACTGCCAACATGGGGACCTCTGTCCTGCAAAGCATAAAGATGGTATGAGGCAATTCTCAACTGACCAACTCAGTAGCTCTGCACAGACATCAAGTGGGAATTCGTTGCATTAAGGAATTCCAATTTCTAACGTAACAGGGGCTAAATTATAATTCAAAGCAACATGTCAAGATGGAGGAAGAGAGGTGATCCCATGAGGCTGTGAGCACCTGGTTCAGCTGCAGGGCTACAGAGGAAAACTACTCCTTTCTCCTGCACATCTGCATACAATGCTCACTGTCCTTCTGGGAGCAGGGCACTGGCTGGGATGCACAGAGTTACAGGTGGCCTGCTCCTGAACCTTTAAGATTTCCTTCTTGAGGAATGTCCAACACTCTTGGACTCCTTCTCCCTTCAGGATTGCCTCCCAAGGTACTCTTGTCAACCAGGCTCCTAAAGAGGCTAAAGCCTGCCCTTCAGAAAGTTAAGTGGCAAGGCAGCAGTTCTGATGACCTCTCTTCTTATTTCTCCAAGAACTAAAAACTCTACCATTGCACGATCACTTTGCCCAGGATGGCTTCCAACCATCGTATCACCAACCAGTCCTTCTCTGTTCACAAACAGCAGATCCAATTGATGCCTTCATAATTGTCACCCTCACCAGCTGTCTCAGGAGTTATCTTCCACACACTCCAGGAACCTCCTGGACTCTTTCCTCTCTGCTGTGTTGTACTTCCAGCAGACACCTGATAAGTTGAAGTCCCCGAAAAGAAAAAGGGCCAACAATTACAGAGAGAGACTTATCTCATCTGCCTCTTTACCCAGGCCAGATGGTCTGTAACAGACTCGCACCTTGTTGGCCTTCCCCCAGTATCTACCCATAATCACTCAACCCCATCATCATCATCATCACTGTTAAACTCTAGACAGTCAAAACACTCCCTGACACAAAGGGTTCCCCCCCGCCTCTCTGTCCTCTCCAGTCACTCCTGAAGGGTTTACAGACACCCACTGTAAGCACTCCAGGTGTGCGAGTCATCCCACCGTAATTTCATGGCGGCAACTATCAGCGGTCCAGATGTATACTGAAGAGATGATGGATGCCTGCCCCGTCCCACCAGTTCTGTACCTCACAGAGGAAGGTGAAGATGCCCTGATGTTCCTTGAGGAGCTTGGCAATTGTGAGGCTGCTCTGCTTGATCCCACCTAGTGGGTCAAAGAGGAGGTCACGGTTGAGGGTCCCCTTCCTCTCCTCCGTCCACACGTCGATCTCTTCCTGGTGGTACGCGAAGGTGCAGTTATCCCCGTACTTACAGTCCTGCTTGTTAAGCATATCTACAAAGCAACAAACAGCACACACCGCCACAAAGGCAGGGTGGCCCAGTCAGAAACCAAACTCTCTCTCATCTTCTCCCACTGCCCACGCCTCACACGGAACTGAAAGCAAGGAAACAGAGAGCAAAAAGAAAAAGGAAAAGACATCTCCTCCCAAGTTCACCTATATCAAGGCATTCAGGAGTTAATGCAAACTACTGAATGGCAACAATCTCCAGTAATGCTGGTATTGGGGAAACCATTTCAAAACAAGAGGCCAGCTTTAATTCAGTGCCTGGCCAGAGTCAGATCATGACTTAACTAACCCCTATTAAAGCCAGTACAGATTAAGTTCTCCCATAGGCCCAGCAGTAAGGAGCCATTTTAGCTTGGCTCTTGCAATCTCCCCACCTCATTAGGTACTGTGTAATGACACTGCCTCGGGATACCAGTCTGGTCACACTGTCTGTATGTACTGTGGCATGGGCTGGAGCAAAGAAGCAGGCAGAGAATGCTTTTCCCTATGCAGAACCACAGCCCCGCTGTGGGGCAGTTAAACTGTGAGCAAACTGAGTGGGCAGTTGATTGGGGCTAATGTGAGCACATGTACAGGAGGCAGGTCCTCAGCATGTGGCATGTGACAGCCCATGTCAGCAGAGCAGCTCTGAGCGCTCAACTGTGTGCAGCAGCTCACTGAGCCTTTGGAACTCTTCTGCTCCACCACTTTAGAAGCTGCCTGCTCTCCACAACATGGCAGCTCACTGCCCTTCACTGTACTGAGCCATCCAGTCCATAGGCTACTGATGGAACAGGAGCCCCTAGAGCCAGTAAGCAATATCAAACAGAATTTCCCTCCTAGTCTCCCCTGGCACAGCCCCTTCCCAGCAGATCACTGCCACAGATCACCTTTGCACAGATAATAGGATCCTACAAAGTTGGTTTTGGTTGGGCGAGGACGGATCCTCTTCCAGGTCTTGTCTTCCGAGTTCTTGAGCCTGCCCAGCAGGATGTCCCGCTTGCACTTGTGCTCCAAGCCTTCCCGATAGGTGTAATCGCCAGCCTTGGGCCCTGGCAGAGAGAATAACTCCATCAGCCTGGAAAAAGCCAATTCCTAGTCTGTGCCAGTGCTCTGGTGGCAGAGCAAATGCATCACCTGTTTTGGGGTAGCAGATATGACAGGCTTGTTTGAAAACGTGAGTAGATGCCAAAGGGTTCTTCACCAGAAGAGCCGTGTTTGGCACTACTGGTTCTGGCTGAGACAGCAGGTGCTCGGTGGCCTTGGGCACAGCTGGGTGACTCACTCCACCAAGGCTGACCTGAGTGAAAACACACAAACCTCTCTGTTCAGCTCTGCAACCGCATGGGCAAGAAACCTCTCTAACACCCTGCCCCACTCCAGTCTCTCAAAACCTTTCACATTTCCTCTCTCATCAAAAGGTTAACATCTGAAATGACATTTCCAGAAGAGATACATGCAATTTTTTCAGAGAATGAACACTGTGGTGTGTTCACTTCAAAGACAGGCCTCTTTCCTACTGATAATAGACATCAGTTTTCTATCATGAGCCACAGAACAAAATGCCCTCCTCACTCCTTCCCATTCCTTCCATCACAATCTACTCTGCAATGAAAGACTTTTAAATCAACGTTATCCCAACCTAAGAAAAAACCGGAACGGCTTATCAATCTTCAGGGATATTCACATTGATGTTAAAAGGGCCAGCAGATGACAGGAACTCAAGAATAACTTTTGTTCCAAGCTTACTAATCCTCCCCTTTTTCTCCAAGACTGGAGACACAGGACAAAGGGAGAACATCCTGACAGGGTCAGATCCTGGCAACCCTCCTGACAGGGGCAGAGAGCGGCAAAGAGCTTCAGTAGCCTGAAGTCTAAATTGGCTACTCTGCCCCATCCTTGAGCATTATGTGGCTGCCAGATACAGTGGGACCCCGGCCTCCATGATCCCCTGCTGACCCTACAACCTTGGTCACACCACGTTTACCCTGGCAATACGGAGTTACGGATAAAAACAAAGACGGAACAATGGTCTTCCTACTGACTTAGTGGGAATCTTGAGCTGCCTTGCCACAACACGGGAGGCAACACTCACTGGGGCAGGGTAAGAAGAGGGGCCCAAATTACCTACAACACCCAAGTGACCACTACCATCACCACTACTACCTTGGCTCCAGAGCACCCTGGGACATCAGCACGGGGCAGTAGCTCACTCACCACTGGGGCTGGTTTTTGGCTGCCAGGTGGGTGTCGCAGTTCCTGAGAGCTAGTTTCTTCTTGGCAAAAGAAGGGGAAAAGAGCCCCACAAAACAAAAACAATCATTTCACTCTCAGAGGCAGTTCTACTCACATAAGGACAAACAACAGCTTATTAAATTAATTTGCATTATTTATTTCATAATTTTTTAATACTTTCTTCCCGAAATACCTGTCTAGACTTGGAAAAACTCCAGAAAAGGCCTTCTTGTCCCAGAAATCCTACTGAACCCAACTCTATGCTGCTGAGAACCGGCATTCCTAAGGTGGCAACCCAAAGCTGAGGTGAATGTGAGTGTTCAAGTGCTGACTAGCCAATCTCTGCCGTTCTCAAAATACTTTTGCTGCCAATATACTTCAATACTGGGAACAAGTTAACCCAAGAAGAAGCCCACTTCTCTCCTGAACAGGAGGGGACTTAGTCTTTGCCCACCATCCTCCACAGCTTTTCTCCTTGTGACATCAGAGCTCAGAGCCCCATTCAAGAGGACATGCATCACCCTGAATCCAGAGATAGTAAAGATCTGCCTTGGCCTCTGCCATTCTGCCCAGCACAACAATGTCCTGTATCATCTAAAACAGTCAGCACCATTCTGCTTACTTAGTGCAAAATGTCAGAGTCATTGAGTAGGAAGGTGGAGGAATCATGCTATAGTCCAGCAAATTGTGCCAAGGGAGGTGTTCTGGACACCAAGCCAAGTTTAGATCTTATCACTCATCGTTATACACCTTTGTGTTTCTTTCTCCTCCTCAGATTTCACTCCATGCAGGTACTGGTTATCTGGGATTACACACCTACAACTATTCTCATTACTTCTGCGCTAAACATAAACAGTTACTCTGTCCAAGACAATTCCCTGCTCTCTTCTACATTTATAGTCCTGTTCTGCCACACCAGGAGAGAAAGCTACAAGACAAATGTCCTCAGCATTGAAGGAAATAATTTTGGCACGCATTCACAGCTAAGGCAACACAAAACTACATCACCCTGCACCTACCAATGGCAAAGGAATCCAAGGTATCCAGCGACCCCCTGCTTGTCCCAAAGGAATCCAGGGCATCAAGCCGTGTATCTGTGTATGGAAGCAAATCCAGGGAATCCAGCGAATCTAAAGTGGAGCCGCCACTTCCTCCTGGTGGGGCTTCGAAGGCATCCAGGACAGAGGAGGAGGAGAGCTGCTTGGTGGGATCCATCACCAGGCCAAAGGAGGCAGGTGGCAGAGGGGTGGAGACAGGGATGCTGGCTGTCACAACTGGAGGCAGCAGTGGAGTTCCCCCCGGAAACACAGGAATCAACTGGGGCATCTCTGTTGGCAGGTTGGTAGGAATGGAGCCCTGGACCAGAGACTTCAGGGGAGCAGGAAGGAGGATAAATAGCGAATTAGTACTGAGGAGCAAAGACTGAAAAGAGACGTCCTGGTTTTTGCCAGCACAGAGTTAATCTTCTTCTTAGTAGCTGGTACAGCGCTGTGTTTTGGATTTAGCATGAGAATAATGTTGATAACACAGTGATGTTTAGGTTATTGCTAAGTTTTGCTTACTCTAAGTCAAGGACTTTCCATTTCCCATACTCTGCCAGCGAGCAGGTGCACAAGGAGACGGGGGAGACCATGGCCAGGACATCATGGCCAGCACAGCTGATGTGCACAAGCCAAGGAGATATTCCATACCACAGGACATCATGCCCAGAATATAAACTGGGGAAAGTTGGTCAGGGTCACTGACTGCTGCTCAAGGAAGGCTGGCCATTGGTCAGCAAGCGGTGAGCAACTGTACTGTGCATCACTTTTTTCTCTTGGGGTTTATTCCTCCCTCTCTCTCCTTTTCTGTTATTATTGTTGTGAATATTGTATTTTATTTTGTTTCAATTATTAAACTGCTCTTATCTTAAGCCCCAAGTTTGGGATTTTTTCAATTATCCTCCTCCCTGGGGAAGTGGCAGGAAGAAAGGGAGTGAGCAGCTGTTTGGTACTTAGCTGCTGACAGGGGTCAAACCATGACAACAGAGAGCAACAGGCTCCCAGTCAAGGGCATGTTGTACTAGCTGGAGCAAAAGGATACCCAGCAGCTCAATCCACCTGCAGAATTCCCACAGACCTTCCAATTTTCCTGTACTGCGAACAGTCTGGACCAGGATCCCTGAGGTGATGGGATACCTGAGTTCATCAGTCTGCAAGGCAGTGCCTTGTGCTGGGCACTTAAACCAGCTCAGGTCAAGAAACAAGACGGCCGAGAATATACAGTGCAAAGGTCAGGGTAATGATCACAACCCATGGCACTCCTCATGAGGGCTTTTCCAACATGAAAATCACTATACTGCCTCCTAAAGTGTGGCTGACATAAGCAACACTGGTAACTAAAATCCAACATAAGTATGAATACAGGGTGTCTTTGCAGCTCCCCAGACTCAGGTTTAGGCTGAGTGCAACCTGCACAAAATACAAGGAGATTAGTGCACGCCCACTGTATAAAACACATCCATCATTCCTGCTTCACCACACTTATTTTACTACTCTCAGACTTGCTTCAACTTCATGGACATGAGACGCCAGGTGGAAGGAGATGTCAGGTGAGGGCTACCTTGGGTATATTTTGAGAGACAGCTCCCTGAAGCTGCACACAGCAAAGCAGGCTTGGACAGCAAAGCATACTGACAGTAGCAGAAATAAAGGAAAGAATGAATGAGTTTTGCCAGAGGAAGAGATAGGAGAAAAGAGTTACAGAATTACAGAAAGAGAATGAGAGGTAGCATGCACCTCCTCATGCTCCAAGGACCTATTTGGAACAAAGAAGCAGCGGACCCACGCAATGCCCACTCTTACTAGAGGGTATGGTGACCCTTCAGCAAGGGAATCCAGGAGGGAGTCTAGTTCTTCCCCAATGATGTCCCCATCTGTGAAGTCCTCCGTATTCCCAGGCACTGGCAAGGGTACACAGTCTGGAGATGGGAGCAGGCTGGCAGCAGGAAGTGAGGTGGGCAAGCCCTTTGCATCCGAGTCAGAAGGCAAAGGGGCCAGCCCCTCATTCACAGGGATGGAGGTGGCCACAGGAGCTGGGAGGCACTGCAGGTCCATAGAGCAGTCTGTGACGAGAAACAGAGCAAGTCACCAGGAGAGCCTCTTGCAGGAGGCAAACAGAGCACAACATGGCAAAACCAATATTGTAGAATTCCATCAAATCACAAAAACCAAGTATGCCAATTTTCTGAGAGGAAAGGCTCTAGTCTGAAGAGTACTTGCCCTTTCATTTTTGTTCCCACTCTCCAATAGCTAAAATACATTCTAAGGGCCAGTGCCCAGTCTGACTGTCAGGATTTGGCAAGCACATACAGCGACCAGGAACAACACAAAATGTGTGGCTGAGCAGTTACCGAATTCACTATGGCCAGGACTAAAGGCCAGGGGCACATAATACAATTTCTCTATAACCCACCACCTGGTGTTTCCTTTAATGTTGCTCACTAATGCACTTGGCAGAGATCACTGCCTTCTCTACTTCTTGGAGCTTTGATAGTCCAGATGAAAGCTTGCTTACTTGCACACCTTCTCTAAAAACCCAGGCATCCTGAACAGAAGAAGATAAAAAACACAAGGCCCTGTTGGGAGGAGGGTCAGAGATCGAGTGGTCAGGTCAGGTCAGACTTTTGTGTCCCCAAAAATCCCCCTCAGACTCACTCAGCTGTCTTTACCCAAGTAAATTCCCTGCTCTTGAGTCCAAAAGTGGGAGGTTGCTACCCGTTTTCCCCCTCAATATCTGATCAGCAAATATACCCTTGGGAACTCGTGTGAGGCGGGGTCAAGGCAGGAAAGAGGCACTGGTTTTCCCTAAGTTTTCTTCCCCTCTCCAGTACATTACTGAAGTAGTAAGATGTTCCCATCATGCAATATAAACCTCTGTTAAGTGAAGTTAAGGCTGGAAGCACAAGTTTTTCACAGAGGAGCATTTTATTCTCAAAAAAATTAAAGGTTAAAAAGGAAGTTCAAATGTTAGAAATTAGGAAAATGCAGCATCACATTTGCAGTTCTCAAACCAAGCACCCAAACTACCTTAATTCTGCCCCTGTGCAGATGCCCTGGAATAAAAGAAAAGAACTAAGATGCTACCTTCTCCATCCGCACTCTAACTGCAACAGACTAAGGCTGTTGGCTTTAAAGCAAGGCAAAGTTTGGAAGGAGAGACAATAGCTTTTATTAGAAAGACTGATAAAATTGGGAAAGAAACTAGACAAGCTTCAGAGACACAAAACTTGATCCAGCAAGAAATGCTGCATCCTGTCTGTACCAAGTCTGTTCACTCAGCCCCCACGAGAACTTGGCCATCCCTCTGCACCAGAGGCCAGGAGAGTTAGCCCTGCAACTGGCTGCAAACCGCTCATTCGCTGGCCCAGCAACGTGCTGGTGCCTTCTCAGAGAGCTCAGCAAGTTAGCAATTCCAGCAAACCCCCAAGTGCAAGCAGAGATGATAAACACAGGCATGCCCCCTTATCTCTAACCCCACCAGGAGCATAGCACCAACCCCTGCAACCTTTCCTCCAGTATTTGGGGTGAATGGTCCACACAGATGAAATGCAGCAAAGATCACTGTGCAAGGCAGACACTTCTCTGTCTTTTGTCAAGGCTGAGCCATGAAAAAAGACAGGAAAGCAGGGGAAGTGGCAAGGAACAGACACAGGTCCCTCTCCACATCCTCAAGCATGCCATTGAAGGCAAACACATATTGTACCTTATGGGATCCAACAGGACTTTGGTGCTGCAGCTGAACGGATTTCCCACAGGCAGCAACTCAAAGGAAGGCTGTGCGTGTCCTTAGTTTTGCAGCTGCCCCACCAATCAATTGGGGGCTCCAACCCCCTGCCCCCTCTGCAATGACTTCTCTCATGTCATCTCCCTTTGGTGCAGAATCCCCAGCTGCCAGGGAGCCAGCTATCCAGCTTTTCTCATGGCTGGAAGCTTGGACAGATTCCCTGCAGTACAAAGGGATGGCTTGTGCCTTCCCATTTTTCAGATGTTTAAATCTGGACTACTGTCAAGATCCCTACAGAGGCCAACAAGAAGTTCAGAACACGCCATAAGGGATGGGGGCACGAACAGCAGGGAGCAAAAGGGTGCACAATGACAGGGCCCCAAAGGATCCAGCAGCTCAGACCTTCTCCGAGGAATGAATGAGGCCCTGCATTTTCCACTCAGACTGGGAAGCAAAGAAAAGAAAAGAGGCCCTCACACACACTAAGAGGCCCCATGACCAAAAGGCAGACAATAACATGAGACCCTCACAGCTCAGAGCATGTGAAGGGCAAGGAGAAGAGCAGGGACCAACAGGTTCCACTACTTGCAACTGGGAGAGGGAAGATGTCCACTCCCCTCTCCCTGACCACCTAAATCCTATCATTCCTTCAACCACTTCCTCCCACTCTGTCCAATCTTTTTTCCTATCTCTCCTTTCCCATTCCTACTTTCCTCAGGACACCAGACCTGCTGACCTCATTCACCAGCTGTGATAACCATATCTCACATACTCTCCTTACAGAATGCTCATGCATCCTCTGCATTCCCCTAACATTTGCTCCATCTTAAAAGAATAAAGCAGCTTTTTTGATGAGTAGCTCCCAGGCACACCCACACCTGCTGATTTCTGCCCCTGCCATCACACTCAGCCCCACATATTATTATAAGGTCAACGAGGGGCTTTGTCCATACACCCCCGTGAACCAAGTCTCTAATACCAAGCCCCTGCAGCTGACAGCTTCTCGGGCCATACACCTGCCTGTCCCTGAGGGGCAAGTACAGAGCTTTTAAAAGCACTGTTTCTACCTCTGCTCTCCAAAACAGCAGTGGTTCCCTGGTGCATTAGCTGGCCAATGGCCGTACTGAGCCAGATCTGAGCCATGATCTCTCTGCAGGACTGGGCTGAGTTAATCCCATGACTTCAAGCAGAACATGGAGGAAAGGGCTTCAAGAGTATGCATCTTAAAACGAAACAAAACAACAACCACAAAAACCCTTGCTAAAAAAAACTTTGAATCTGAAACTCTCAGGGTACCCAGCACCCACAGCCCTCCTGGTGGCACACCACTCTCAGGGCAACTGGATAACACATAAATTCCAGTGCTTTCGCAAAGATTTCCTAGCAGTAAAGGCTCTGTCCGCCTGATCTGCAGCAAAGGTGGCATGCTGCTCTTATACCAAATCCAGACTAGATAAAGAGCTTACTGGATGCCGTCATCTGTTAGTCTGTAATAGGAGTCCAGTTAATTTTAGCACGGCAAGATAATGTGAAAAACTCTTCTTAATTCACAGAACTGGGTCTCATGATCTCATGTAGCAAGCAGATACTAAACTGGCATTCAACAGAGAATTAACATGCTTTCCAAAGCACCCTAATCATGAAATTAGTTTCTATAAAACTAAATTGGCATTCAACAGAGAATTAATAAATTAAATAAAATTAACATGCTTTAATTTAATAAATTAAATTTATGCATGTTAATTTAATAAATTAAATTAACATGCTTTCCAAAGCACCCTAATCATGAAATTAGTTTCTATAAAACTAAATTGGCATTCAACAGAGAATTAACATGCTTTCCAAAGCACCCTAATCATGAAATTAGTTTCTATAAAAAGAGCAATTGCTACTTGGGTGCTAAATCCTCATACTTACCTTCACACACACAGAGCTACCTTACAAAGGAACAAAGACTCAGATGTGCTCAGAGGTAGAAGTTCAGTGCTCCAGCACACAAGGCAGCAAGCCTTCCACAGGGGCAGAGTTAAGGTCACTTGTTTCCCAGCATGAGAAAAACAACGCTGTTAATCTTCCTTCTCCTCCTCCTGGGTGCCTAACCCTGAACTCGGGTCTCCCTGGGTCCCTCCCTACTCCTTTGTTTTCAATTCCTCTACCACAATGTCTTGGAGGACCATATGCACTCAGAGTACAAACAACCTTCACTTCATCTGGACTGTTTTCCCTTGGAGCAGAGTTTCAGAAGCTATGCCAAGAGCAGCCTTAAGAAAGCACAACTGGAGAGAGCTGTGTACCTCAACAGACTCTTCTAACTCCCAGACACGTCTCTCACTGGGCCTGGACAAAAAGCTTTTTTTGCAAAAAACTCCTGCAACTTTTGACAAACACTCCTGCTTTGCACCACTTTTTCCTTCTCCTAGTTACCAAAGTTGGGGGCATGCAGAAGAGACACAACTGCAGGTGATGAACCTCTCAAGCCTGCCAGCCTGGTCACATACCATACTGAAGCCACGAAAGTCTAAGGAGAGAGATATCTTTACCTGTTTCGATGTCATCTATTGATCCCAATCCATTGGAAGTAGTCTGCAAAGAGGATATAGGAAAAGGGAGAGGAAAAACATTGTGAGAAACTAATCTTTAAACAGACATCCACACTTCACAAGTGGGACTCTTTACTACTCCTAAATATATATGACCCTTTCTTTTCCTTTATGGCCTCTTTCTGGAACAGTAAAACCAGTGAACTTTAGGAGGCCATTGATCCAAGGAACCTATTCATGTTTACCTTCAGCAGCCAACAAACCCTTTTGCTGTGAAGGAAAACCATGCCTGCAACAATATCCATGAGAGCAGCTCCATACATAGAATAGGGTATTTCACGTGTGGATGAGAGCACTGTGTCCCAAGTCCCAGGACACATCAATTGGTTGGCCCACTGCATGGGAGATCTGATTAGCCTGATCTTACACAACATTCCTTTTCTTAGTTCACATATTTTGCAATCTAACAACCACAAACTTCTACAGCAAATTCAAAACAGGAAAATGTTTCTGCCAAGACAACTGCTGACTTGCAGCTCAAGGCAAGGAATAAATTGAGTCCACATTTTACAGAAACACAAATAGAGGTAAGTACGACTGCCTTTAGCTTAAGCTCAAAAAGGCACAAGTAAAGCATTTGTCTTGTGATACCGCATCTACTACAGCGGGTTTTGCACTATTTTCAATTCTTATAAAAGGAAAAGATTTTCAAATTAAGAACTAGGCACAACTACTAGAGAAAGCTGACTGGCCTTCCCAGAAACATGTGAAGCCAAATCATTGAACAGTGAGAGGTAAACTAGTTCTTTAGTATCCCATCTTGTTGTACAAAATTACAATGTTTACAGTTTTATTGTTCATTTGCTTTAAGGAACATTGTGAAGTACCAAACAGCCTGTAAAAACAGCAAGTGCTTGTTTGTTGGGATGGTTTTTTGCCCAGTGGTAGAACAAGGAAACCACCAATTTCTTATATTTTACCTTAGTATTTGTACACCACCCTGTCCAGCTGGATCTCCCAGGACAATACAAACAATACATAAACTGTGTATGTACCTTACTCAGTACATCACAGGATTTAATTTTATATGTTTTTTCAGCAATTGCACTTTCTGACTTTTACTTAGCATTGTTGTTAGATATGCAAAACTTGAAAACAAAAATTTATTTAAAATGCAAGAGAAAGCAAACATTCACAATAACTAAGAAAAATAACCATCTTTGGTGATCTAATTACTGACATAAAAAGTTATGTCAGCAGAAATATTTTCAAAGAAATTAATTTCTTGGCAATATCCCTTAAAAGCAGAAAATACTAATTAAAACAGTTCAAACCTAAAAGACAGTTATAAATTTGCATGTAAATACAACTTTATAGCATTCTAGTAGCACAATCCATAAACAGTAACAACCACAGGATGCAAACTCTACCTGGTTTGATGAATTGATTGACGTG
>WAAG01068070.1:0-15668 GCA_013390105.1 Tichodroma muraria
AACACCAGGAGCCCACACCTGTGATCCGCCAGGCCTGGCCTGGCCCTGGCATCTCCCAGCGCTGGAGGGACTGACCCAGACTGAGCCGAGCTGTGACCCATGGAAGAGACTTTCTGAATTCGTCATCTCTTTGGAGTGGTGAGAGGTTTTGTTGTTTAGTATTGTTCATTTGTTGCGTGGGGGATTGCTTTGCCTGTTAAATAAACAATTTTTTCCACTTTTCTTCAAGGAAATTTTTTTCCTGAACCTGTTGGGGGGAGGGGCTGTTTGAATTTGTTTTCTAGAGGGACCCCATTCAGAGGTTTCTTCCCAAATTTACCCTAAACCAGGACAAATACATTAATTGGTGGTGCACTGCAAATCCTGGAACCAGATCCTGGAACCGGATCCTGGTGCTGCAGTGCCCACGGTACCCAGTGGAGAAGGGTCAAGTCCTCTCCCCTGGGTGACAGCTTGCAGTGCTCGCTGGGCCGTGCTTCTGCTTCCCTTCCTGGGCGGAGAGTGTTTTGCCTTTCATTTCACCACTCAGTCACAAAAAAAGGGCTAAAATCAGGGTAAAGGGAATCATAATTCTACTTGAGCAGATCACAGGCTTTCAGCATTGGTATTCCAGTGGCCAATTTTTCTGTGGGGAGAAAGCAGGAGGCTCTGGGGACTGGTAACGGGGTCCTTTAGCTCTGGGTCACTGCTGTTGACTCCAGCTCAGGTCAATGAAATGGCAGCTCAATTGCCTGTGTTAATTTTGCTGATTGCCTCAGTCCAGCTCTGGAGAGTCTCAAGAGCTACAAATAGCCTTCCACCACAACTGCCATTATTCAAATAAGTTCATCAATAAATTAAATACCAAACAAAAGGTGCAACAAACCTTACTCTCACTAATAGGCTGCTTCTAAGACAAGATCTAAGCCTATTAGTGGAGTCCCTACCGTCAGAAAAAATACAGGTTTGCCCTTTTCCCAGTGTATCTACAGCAGAAAACAGCCATGATTCCACCACTTTAGCATGGATATATCTTTGATTAAATCAAAGTTTTATCTTATATAAACAAATAGGAATTTATTGTCTAAGGTTGTCTTTGAATAGGGAAGGATTTTTCTGTTACCTATGAGTTTATTAAAGGCTGTACTGTTAAATATATAAGATCTCAAGGTTTCTTTGGTCTCAGTGAAACTGTAGGGAAAGACGTGCACAGCCAGACAATATAAACTGTGCTATTTAAAGACACCATAAGCAGGAAAAATGAATAGATAGACATAACCTCTGTGTACTCAAGAGCCAGTTTCAGACTGTCTAGCACTACATTTAACCTCCTCCAACATAATCACAGCTCTTCCACAAGGTCACGACATCACAAACTAAATTGCATGAGTGCTTTAGCTACGTATTTTTTCTGAATTGTGTGTCTATCTTTTGAATAGAGCCTGAGCTCTGAATACACTTAATGTGTAATACCTGTTTGGGACACACAGGAAAACCTTGGTCACGTTGGGTTTTCAGCTACAACAGCAGCTCCCTTTGCCTTGGGATACAAGGAGAGTGGCTCAGCAGAGCGGAGTGCCGGCACTGCCCTCCTGCCATGCACAGACACAGGGGAGCTCTGAGGCAGGGAGTGAAGGCTGAGGGTTCAGACCTGCAGGAAAAAGCCAAGGTGCAGGTGCCAGAGGGAGCAGGATGCATTATCCCAGCTCCAGGGCACCACACTGGACACTGCAGGCAGCATTAGCTGCTCCCAGGGGATGGGGAGCTCTGCACTTCTGCTGGAGTGATCCCGTCTGGCCTAATTAAATGAGTTTCACTGCCAGACTTCTGGGGAAAGACTCATTGTGCTCTCCCAGCTGGAGGAGGAGAACACAACTGAGGCCTGCTGGAGTGGAGTAATGTGGAAGAGTCTCCCAGGGAGCTGGGATGTGTCTGATGGTTTTAAAAATGCAGGAGCAGCAGGTGAAGATAAAATCTAAGGAAGCATCATCCCTAGTTTTATAAAAAGCAGTGTCCCACTTTCTGCTTCAGATAAAGGTATCACCTGTGGGTCTGGTGCCTCCTCAGAGCACCAGGCCAATGAAAAACCAGAAAGGAAGATTTCCTACAGGATAAATGGTACTGAAACAGAAGAGGAAGCAGAGTGCAAATTAAGCTATGGCTGCTAATAAGCTATAGCCAGTAAGATAATGAGTAGCTGAGAAGAGCAGCAAAATGAGCAAATGATAGACTAATTATGACTGCATATGAAGAATTGCCAGCATCAAGCACTCAGATACTGTCAGTCCATCGATTGTGGAGCCTTTTCATCTGCTGTCTTCTTCTGCTGAGGTCTTGGAATAATTTTGTACTTTTGCTCTACCTCATAGCAAAACCTGCTTTGCCCTCCTGAGGCTTGACTGCCACTCTGCGATAGCGTCCTGTGGTCCCCAAACAAGCTGCTCAGGGGGGTGTTTACCCTGGCACAGGAGTGCACCGCATTTCTCCTCCCTGCTTCCCCAAAGGTGTTGAGTCCTAGAGAGTCCACAGATTTTTCTTTATACAGATAGGGAGGCTTTTTTGTTTGCCTTTTAATATGACCCAATATAGTAAGAGGATTGATATATTTAGATCATGCAGCTTTTCAAGTGACAGCCCCACCTATTTAGTGGTAACAACACTCAAATACTTCTTTCTGTCAGTGAATTCAAGCAAGAAAAAAAATATTCCTTGTCTTTTGTATTAATGTCTTGTTCTCATCAGTTAACTTTGTCAATTAGATTTTTTAGAAAATATTTGGCAAGATACCAAGAATAGCATAATCCCTTTAGACTGAAATGTATCTGACATCTGCCTGTAAAATACTGTAGAAGGTGGACTCTTTCCTGCTGTGTATGCACACAATAAATAAGGTTAAAATGTTCTGTTTGAGAGATTTGAGCTAAAGAATAATAATTTGTTGGGCTCTGCAACAGAGAGAATGAAAGATACTTAACTAATTCTGGTGAATCACATTCAGCTTAAAGATACTGACTTTAAAACTGGAAGCATGGAGCTCTAATAAACTGATTTAATGCATCAGTATCATAGCACATTATGTGAATAATGCAAAATCACACAGCACACTGACCAAGATCTTTGGGGATTTGTATTACCTCACACTCTTTTTCTCATTGTGATGTAGCTCTGAGAAACGGATTTATGTTAAAACAGATGATCGTAGCCCTGGCTCAATCTATAATTTACATGCGAACTGTGGTTTTCTGTGAATTTAAAATGAATGTCTTAAAATGATGTTATATTTGGTAGTATCTTGTGCCATTATCAGCCTGAAACACCAGCTCCTTCAAGAGGCCACCGAGTTTCATCAGCTGTCCAAAATGTGAAGGTGAACCCCCTCAGTACAGCTGCAGATTGGACACATTTAATGACATTTCTTTCAAACTTTTAATGACATTTCTTTCAAACTGTATTCTCCAGTAAAGCTCTAAATCTGATCACATACCTAAACCTGCAGTGTAATCTGGATAATAGGCACATGCAACACTAGGCATCAGATTAGAGTTCAGTTAAAAAAAATCTGCTTGCATCAACCTCAGGTGATGAATTCCTACTATTGTTCTTCAAAGGAAAATCCTCAGGATAAGAAATTTGCATCTCTATATGATGTTTTACCTTGTGATTGCTGTATGCACACAGAGCTGCATGAGGCACCTCTGTGTTATTTTTAAGGTCTTTTCCTGTGTATTTGCCCAGATTATCATAGCTCTCTTTTAATTTTTCTCTCTATTTTAATGAGTAAAGTAATTAATTTTAAAATCCCCCCCCTTTTTTTTCCTCAGCAAAGATGTAAGTTCCCAAAACTGTGAGGAAAATGCATCAGTGGCAAAGACCCGGATCTGTTGGAGCTGACTTGAATCAGACTCCCAGCTGTGTGTCTGTACTGCTGCCCAAGTAATTTCTCTGTATCTCCTCCTTTCTGGTCTTTCCTCTTTGGACACACATTTCCAAGGCCCCTGCTCTTGGGAGAACTGGGGACTACAAGCACCCACAGCATCTTACAAAATACTCAGACAAAAAACACAAATAGAAGACTACAGTCCCTGTGTTCAAACTGAGGCATATCAGAATTATGTTACAGCAGTGATTTGTCAGGTTTTGTGGGTACAGAGGATACGGTGCTGGGTTCAAGATAAGAAACATCCCTTTCCTTTCAAGCTGTAGTTCCATGCCACAAAAAGAAAGAAAAAAAAAGTATCTGCATGCTCTTTTCATTTTATGAACAGGATGTAATGATAATATTCTGAAAGATTTCTGACACATACTTGTTCCATCCTTGCTGCTGGGTTGCATGAAACAACCTAATTATATTAATGCTCAGAATGTGCTATAATGTCCCCAAACCTCTTCCTCTCTGCCCTGTTGAGGAAAATGCAATTTGAAGTGCTCGTGGTGGGAAAATCACATCTGGGCCTCAGCTGTGTGTGAACAGTACAACTGCAGATGCTAATTTTTATTATACACCCCTGGATTCACAGATCTCCAGGTACTGAACACTTACAGTAATTAGACAAAGTCCAAAGAAACTATTGAACATAAACTGCAATGTTGCACTAGTAGAATACATTTGTACATCATTAGTGAAATATCAGAGTTTGCTTCAGTTTAAGAACATGAAACCTTTCTATTTTATCATTTTTTTCAACAAGCACTAATGGTGCAAAGAATGAAGATACTTAATTGCGATATTTACAATAACTTCCCCTGAAGCAGAGCTGCCAGGTAGCATCTGATTACTCACAGCTAGAGAGCAGATCCAGCAGTTTATGGGGCACAATTATTACGTGAAAATTAAAATAACAGCAGCTATTTCAGTAGCTCAACATAGGGTGCAGCACCAGCTATAATAAAAGGGTCCTGAATGGATCCCTGTTGGCTCTGCAGCATTCCAAAGGGGTGGCCTAATCACCAAAGGCACCCCAAAGCACAGATGAATCGGCAGTCCAGGGCTCTGCACTGCCATCTGTTCAGCATTCTGAACTGCCAGCCTCATCTTCTTCCAGAACAAAAATACATTTTTTATGGCAGAAACGTATTTTTCTATGAGCAGCTAAGGCAGCTCTAGGAGATGGAATATTACAAGATGCACTTAAGTCACTGAAATGTTAATTGGATATTCTGGATATTCAGCCAAAAGGAAACAAGTCCATTTTCCAAAGTTTAACTGATTTAGAAGGCCTGGTAAAAACAGCCTACTGTCCTCAATAAAATAAATCCTGTGTCCTGGTTCCCTAAGTGTTCCCTTTAACACAGCTACACAGGAGTATGCATGCAGCTCATAAAATAACTGGTGTGTGGCAGTACCAGCAGCAGATCTCATCCAGCACGATCACAGGGAATTTTCCATGGACACTGCCCGCTCTGTCAGGGAATGATTTGGGCTGGAGGCACCTCAGGGGTCATCTGATTCCACCGTTCTGCCATGGGCACCTTGAAGCAGAGCAGGCTGCTCCGAGCCCCTCCAGCCTGCCCTGAGCACAGCAGGGGAGGGGCACGGGGCTTCGGGGCAAAGGGGAAGCGGGGACAGAAGGGATCAACGTGAATTGTGAATTGTGATGAGCAGCAGGTCAACAATGGAATTTCTCTTCACAGTGTAACTGGACAGGGTAATTTCAGTGGAAAAAGCAATCTCTTTTGTGAAGCCTGACTTTACATGGCACACATCTGCAGTAGTAAAGCAGGTACAAATACACACATACACCTGGTATGAATACAGCAAATTCCTTGGGATTCCTGAGAAGGAGGGGGTCAGCAGCACCTCCTGCCAGCTGCCTGGAGGTGAGGAGTGGCAGGCAATGCAATGGCCCCTGGTAGGGCACAGCTGCAGGAGTTCTGACTCGCGAGCACCCTCCCAGACACCGTGCTAGAAAATTGACCACGCTTCCAGTGGAAATTGGTCAACAATTTGACAAAGATTTATCAAAACCGTGCACCCAAAGAACAAACAAGTGTTTCTCAGTCGGATCACACCTCTCAGGAAGATCATTAGATGTGGCTTTTCATTCCCTCAACTTTCTTTCCCACCAGAGCCCACTGAATGTGTCATTTCCCTTTGGTTCCATAATAAAAACTCCAGATTTTTCTGTCCCTGACATGCTGTTAAAACAGCACCTTTTGTAAGCCATGAAACTAAATGCAGTTCATAATTTTAATTTGGGACTGAGTCTCTGTTTCCCCATACCTTTGACTGTGCTAAGGCAGTGCATAAATCTTCTCCTCCCTCCTCTTTCTTGGTGGATGTTGGATGGGGATCCAGCCAGTCAGAACTTGCAGGCACTTGCAGAAGTGATCTTTGGTTAGTGCTGTTTTTCTAGGGGTATAATGTTGTATCATTGGCATTTTTGTACATCATCTTGGAAATCCAGCCTGGAGTAATTGGGTAATAATTGGTTCCCAAGTTTTTTCACTTTAATTTGGAAATCAAAGTTAATACATCAGCACACGAACCCCTCCCCCCAAGTAATACCCATTTTACCCTTTGAATATACTATGGCTTCATTTTAATTTTTAAATCATTCTCTGTCAGCTCTTGGCTATCAGTCCTTACTTCAAATATTCAGAGATATTAATCAGTTTCTTTCATCATCTTCCTAGTGTTTGTTCTAGAAACCACTACTATTATAGTTTAGAAACCTACTTCAAAAGGGGTTTTTTAATTTTGCTTTACTTTTAGCAAAAGATAGCTTCTATCAAGTTTAAGATTACTACAGCAAAGAGAGTGAATAAAGCAGTGCAAAGAGGAGGAACAGTTTTTAGCACACAACAAATTCCCAGCAAATATGAGGGGATTATTATAGGAGGCCATTAAGTGGAACATTCATTTCCTCACAGTGCTGCAACTACAGGAATATCCCATCATTCATGAAATCCATTTTTGGAACCAAGGGATCACCTACCAGAAACCCTTGTGCATCAAGGGGTTAACACCAAATTAAATAGTTGAATAGTTAGGAGAGAGAAAGCCAAATCAATGGGCTTTTTACCCAAAGTGTGCTTTTGCTTTTCCATGCCTCTGTCTTCTCTATTAACAGCAGCTCTACTGGCTGAGAGAAACTATGGCACACTAATGCTACCTGTCATTAAAAAATCCACTAAAAACCACAAAACCCCCCAACCAACCCAAGAAGAATTAAATTCTGCCAGTGTCCCATAAACAGACCTATCACCAGATCAAGGTGGGTAAATATGCAGGTTCAAGGTCTGGTAATCTCACTTGGACAGCTGTCAGATGGCATCAGCCATCCACAGGCTTCTCCAAATGCAGATCAGCCTGCCCACTACTCATTTAGGAGACTTCATTTTTAATTTTTAATTTCATTTTTTTTTAAACAAACTCGCTCCTTGCCACAACTACTTTTATGTTTGTTTTTAGCCTTTTCAATCACTGCGTCTAAGGCAACCTGAGGAGCTGAGTTAAGGCTGATTCTGGGTGGGAGGAGTTTCTAGCACAGCAGTTACTTGGTTTGACTTCTGCATTTTAACTTTGCTATTTGCACAGGTGTTGTTGCAGTGTGAATGTGAACTACTAGGGATACAAAACTGAGTGAATCCTATGGTGTGCAAACCTAAGGTTTGTCATTTCCACAGAGTTGTCAGATTCTTGCTGCCTGTAAAAGGAATTCTGCATATCTCTGGAGAAAAATGGTAACACTGCACATTATCTAGGGAAATAAAAACTTTTTGAATTGCAAAAGAGAGCAAAGATCAAAGAACTGACAGAGAAAAGGGAAAGCAAAAGAGATTCACATATAGAATAGCAGATTGAGAGCCGTCTGGGAGACTTGGACAAAAATAGAAGCGCTGGTCTTTATATAGTAAAGTGGAACAAAAATCCTGAAGAATTTACAGATAGTCTAAGACTGACATTAATTAACATTAAGAAATACAAAACCACATTTGAAATGTCTACTGAAATTTTTATTAATTAGCACTACTGATCCCTTGCCCACAGATGCCCCAGGTATTTCACAAGGCACATGAGACTTGTGAGCTCTGTGCACCAGGACTCAAGGCTGAGATGACAAACTTAAAACACTGATGGACCTTAGTGACAAGACTCTCCTGCCTCCCTAAAATCAGAGGCTGTTTGGCAAGCAAAATTATCTCACTGTAGTATTTTAATTAGTCAACCTCTTCTCAAGCTTTCTGACAGATGTAGATTTTAAAGATGGATTTGAATGAGAATAGAGTATCTGGCAATAGATACTGCACGAGTCTAGAATCTAATACATGTTGGTTTGCCACAGGACATAAGCTCCTGAATCACACTTCAAAATCCAGAAGCAGTGAAAAGAAACGTCATGTTATTTTTCAACATGCCCTCACTTTTCAGAACATTACAATTTCTCAAGATTAACAACCATTTATGCACAATGTAAATATCACATTTCTAAAGTTACAGAGATTATGTGGCCTTAACACCCCTGCAGAGAGCTTTGCCCTTATGTTTGCTTCCTGTGAAATACCTCACCACAGCTCCGGTCAGCCCAAAACTTCTCCAGCCATCTAGAGACTGAATCCAACTTCATGCCTCTTGGATTAATTTACACCAGAAGAGGTTTCAGTCTACAGGTAAAGCAAATATATACCTGGAATCCAATTTTGCAGAAACAGCTATAAATATAGGCAATTTCTACAGATTCCTTTCCTAAACACTTGAAAGTGTTGCCAGCATTTATTTCCTTTTAATTAAATTTTGAGCTGGATTCTGTGACAGATTCCCCTTGCTATGTCTTGTATGCATACCTTCTATATGTTTTAAACCTCCTCTCCTCCTTCTCCCACTCCCTACAGACTCACCAAGACATAAAAGGAATCCAGAAAAAACTTGGCATTAAGATTTTATCTTTGAAACCTCAAGGGTGAGTGGATTTGAAATCTGCAGTTAGTTTTACAAGAGCTGAACATATGGTGATAGGAAGTTTTATGTGTCTGAAGACCAGCTCTGCTCGCTCCACCAAGAAATGTGAGGAGTATTAAAATACCCATTTTTTCTTGACATTCCCCTTCTATATTGTCCTAGAAGCAGGCATATTACATCTTTTTGTCTAATAAACAGTTTAAAACCACTTCCCATTTCTCACATCCATAAACCTAGGTGCTTTAGTTGTTTTTCTTTGATCTTAGCAAAATGAGCTTTTTCAGCTGTCACTTTGTGTCTGGATGTGGACCTGACAACCAAACTGCTCTGTATCTGCTGCTAGCACCACAGGAACCCTCGGCAGGCTACAAAAACCAAGAGATTTAAACCAGTAATGGTTTCCAAACTGCCGTTTTCTCCATTTTCAGCAGACTGACATCCATTGCCATGGAAACAGTTGGAGAGCAGAGTAGCAGGGATACTATCTGACCCAGAGGTTCTAGGATTCTTCCAGCTCCCATCACGCTGTTAACAATTTTCAAGAAGTGACCTCTCTATTTCACCTTTAACAAGAATCAGGAACACATTACATACTCATGCAGTAAAACTGAGCTCAAAAACTGCTTTAATTTTTAAGCTGGGTTTCCAGTCCCAATTTGCATTGTTGAATTTCAAGGTGTGTGACAACAGAAGCCATCTCACACCGTCAGCACAGCCACCATCTCCTCTGGGGGTGGGGGAAGAGCTCCTGCCTCAGGTGGGAATTTCCCCTTGCACAGCTCACTCTGCCTGCAACCCTACAAGCACCCAGCTGCTGCTTTCCATCATCCCACCTTGTGTAATTAGGACCTGAAGAAGACAGCAGCAGAGCTGATCAAACAGAGCCAGGCAGTTCTCAGGACATCAGGGGCTGGGCACCGTCCTCTCCTGCTCAGCAGGGAAGGGAACAGGCACAGCTACCCCGAGTGCAAAGGAGCAGTCTGCAGTCACACCTGAAACTCAGATCCCAGCCCTGGAACGCTTTCTGCTAAGCACCACCACTTCACTATCAGAGGTTTTAATGTATTTGAATATTTGGTAAGTAAATAGTAAATATTTTAAATTCTATACGACAGCAATTATCCTGGCCTTTTGATCACGGCCTTTTATTTTTGCCACTGTATTTCCATGAAGCCTCAACAGATTTATACCTACACTGTCAGTGTTCAGCTACCACAGTGCTGACTCGGACCAGCAGTACCAGAGGTAAAATCCACAAGACTCAGGGATGAATGTGATTTTCCTTGATGGCTGTTATTTGGAGAACCAATACTAGGACACAACTGGATTGCAAAGATGCTGCACACACTTGAAATAGACTTAAAGTTTTCCCTGGGACACCAGCTGCTACTTGAACAACAGATTCTCCATGTAACATCAACATCACACTTTCATTCTGCACTGGGGATAACTTTGGAGAGGGCACCAAGAAACTTCTTGGCTGGGGAGATACTTCTGGTACTCAGGATATTTCCATTCTAATTTTAATCACTGAGAGCTACCTTAAGTCTGTGCTAAGTACTTAGGGGAAGCTCATCCTGAGTTTCTTTTGGGGATGCTCAGCAGAAAAGTGGCATATTTTTTCCTCAGGTATTTTTTCTCTCGATATTCAAGATTTCAAAAAGTAGCTGTATAGCCTCCCTGCATTTTCAACATGGATTGCATTGTGCACTTCAGAGACTTTGGCTGTGATACTTTTCATGCAGCTTGCCAAATGCTTTGAAAGGTCTTTTAGTTTGTGAACTCAAGTTCAACTAATTAGAGTGAATGGAGAATTCTGAATTCATGAAAATCATAAGACATCAATAAAACACAAAGCCAAGCAGGTCAGTCCAGCAGTCAGCAAGTCCATTTGGCAGCCACTGAATAATGCCAGGGCTGAGGAATGCCAAATAGCAACAGGAGCTTGTAGCAAGGGCAGTCCACTCACCTACAGCTTCACTGTGGCACAGATACACCCAGACTGTCCTTTGTCCCTGAATCACTCGAGACTGAGACTGTCCCCTCAAGAAGCACTTCTGATGTGGCAGCTGATTTTCTGTGCCATTCTGCACCACCAATCACAAGCCTGGCCCAGTACATAGAGCACTGGGATGGTACAGGAGACTGGCGTTCCATTCTTTCCTAAAGTCCTTTAGCTGAGTGACATTGGAAGAGCCAGCCCTTCCCCATGGCCCTGCAAAATTATATTTATCTCTGCAGGGTGAGATTACCTGATGGAAACAAAAAACCCAGGCATTATTTTCTTAGCAGGCAACTAAATAAATTAATCATGTCAATTGAGGGGAAAAAATATTGTCTCACAGATTGTTGTGGTGTCCAACTGTCCCCCACATCAAAACTATTTTAATTGCAAATCTTGAAGGGCAGGAACTTTCCTGCAGTTCACAATCTGAACAAAGTAATGATTAGGAACCAAATAGGCTCTATTAACCCCTACTCCTTCAGCTCAGCTACTGACCAGAAAGAAGGCAACTACGCTTTTTTTGGTGTGTACTAGGAGCTCTCCAACCGAGTCTGGCCCAGCAGCCAGCCTGCTGTGAATGTGAGTGTGGCTGTCTGGCACCCTGCTCTCACACAATCCTGCTGGGAATGCTCCTGCTGGGAGCTCTGCCATGGACAACTGCCCTTTCCATCCCACACTGGCTGTACAGTTCCTTACCTGCTTCTGCTGATCTGGCCCTGGAGCACTCTGTGGTGCTATTTACATCCTCATGGTTTCGGCAGTTCTGGCAGAGGATGGCTCCTGTGCTGCACAGACACAGCTGAGGCTTTCTCCAGCCTCCAGGAGCTCCTGATCACAACAGACCACACATAAATGGGAAGGAAAAGTCCTCTTATTTAGAGTTGCTGCTTACATTTTCTGTCTCTGTGTTCCCCAAGTCCCTTGTTCACTGAGGTGAGTGCTCTGCATGACCTTGGGCAGGATTTTGTCAAAGGAATCCACCGTGCAAGTGTCCTGCAAACAGGGCAATGCCTTCAGCTCTGGCACAGGCACCTTCAGCAGCTGCTCAGAGCCCTTTGCCTTGTGCAATTCGCTCACTCAGCACCAGGACCTGAGCTCAATAACCAGTCACCAAAACAGCTCCAGGTCAAACTTTGGGCACTGGAAAGAATTGGGAAATAATTGCCTACAGTTAATCTATGAAGGAAAAGAAAAGGCAATGAAGAGAAAGAGCTACAAGAAGAATGAAAAAAAAAACCCTAATTTCTTAAAGCTATCTGGGTGAGATTTTGATAAAAATCATAATGCAATTGGTGATTATCAGATTTAAAAGAAGCCATTTTTGTTGAGAAAATATTGTGTTGTTAATTTATGAGTTTGGCTGCATTGAGCAGCAGTGAGGCTGTTATTTGTTCTTTATTCCTTCTAAGTTATGAGGAGAGGGATAATCAGGAGTAATTACTACCTGCTAGGAAATATTGTAGATTAACAGAAGGGAGAAATGAAAGGTAATCTCCACACATATTATATTTCTTAAGAATGTATCTTCTCAGGGCCAAGACCTCTTCAGCTGCCATCCCTAATGCCAAGCATGAACCTTTGACACCCTGCCATAGCACATCATATTTATTGGTGGTAAGAAACTCAATAGAAATGGATCATTAAAAGAACATATGCAAGGAAGTCCACAAACATCAAAGTTTGCATGGAGAGCTGACAGAAAACAACACAGAAAATTGATGTGTCCAGGCAGCAAACGAGCAAGAACTCTGATGGAACAGAGGGAAACTGCTCTGCTCAGATGCACTTCTGTGCTTCCCATTGACTTTTCTCCAAGGTGAAAAATGTCTTTAATCAGGTCCTTGGGGCCTGTGCTTGGCTCTATCAGCCTCTCTATTGACAGCAAGAAAGTCATTTCACTTTGCTGGGAAATCAAAGTGTGGGGTGGAAATGGCAAGATGTGCACCTTGGCACCAGAATTACCAGGACTCTTGGCCAGTGCAGTCAACAAACTCTGTCTCAGTTCCCTCTCTGTAAAATCAGGAGCCTCTCTGCCTGCCTGGCTGAAGGAACATTTCTCCAAACGCTCTTGCTCCCAGGGATCTGGGGATTTTTCCCACATCATCAGCTGCTAAAAATGTAATTCTGTTTTGTTGCTTTGTGATGAAAGCAAGGCAGAACAATGCCAGATACAGGAGAGGCAGATGACACAGGAGAAGGACAGCCTCCAACTGGGGCACCCAGCCAGGCTGCTTGAAGCACTCACAGCCAATCTGGCAGCTTGAAGTATCCATCCTGGATCAGGCCATTTTTCTGGCAAGTCTAAATGTTTGCCCTTAGCAGCCAGAAGCACCAAATATTCCAGGAGGGGATAAACAATGTTCCCTTGGAACAGCTAGTGAGTTGTCCTCTGCTAGTTAAAAATGCCACTTATAACTTCAGCCCGAGATCACTGGAGTTTAATGTTTATGTTTAGTCTTGAGTAACATTGTATCAAAGTATTCTTAAACGCCTTCAAAATCCTACAGCACTTGTTTGAAAGCAAGAAGTTCCCCACTGAACTGCTGGCTCAGTCATTGAGCAACCAAAAAAATTATCCATGGCTTGGTACACAGAAGAGAAAGCATTTCCAGTTATTCCTTTAATATTGATCACCTTTGCTTTAGTACCGACCACCTCTCAGATTTCAGGATCTTTGTGGGCATTTCTAACAGTTTGTGAATGATACATAAATAGGTTTATATATCAATAGGTGTGCAGTGGTTTCATTTGGCAGGCCCAGAATGAGCAGGGCCATCTCAGCTGGGATGTAATCCCGTGTTTTGGGCTATTCAGTGTATTCAGCCCTTGGAGAGGGATGGCACAGACATTGGCTCTCTCTCTTCAGTGCTCCAGGACTTCCCCACATCCCAGGAGGTCTGTGGAGGGCTGCAGGGCAGGCAGGAATTTCTGCACAGAGTTGGACTTCCAAGAGACATAGAATAGATCCTTCTGCAAAGTGAACTTAAATCTTGTTGGCAGGAGCACCAACAGAATATCGATTGTGTTGGATTTTCCAACCACTAAGATTTAGGTCAGCTTCAGAAGAGAGGCAATTACTAAAAAAGAATGAGATCAGAGTTCATGAAGAGCAGCAAATTAGCCAGCAGTGGAAACTCCCCAGTATTCAGATTTATTCCCAAGTCACACACTATGAATCTGTGCAGACAGTAGAGCTGTGTCTATAAAGCAAATTATTTGAACATTAGAAGCACCATGTCCAACTGGCAAAAAACCTATCATATATGACTTTTAGAACAGATGTTTAGGTGAAAGACAAAAATAAAGAAAAAACTGGACCTTTCTGTATAAGGAAGCAAATAAGAAAAGCTGGAGGACCCAGTCTGCTAACCCACGAAACTACCACTCATCTAGCACAGTATATTACATATAATTGCATGAAAGTGCTGAAAAAAATGAAGTTTGACTTATTATTACGTGAAATGTGATGACAAGTAATATTCCACTGATGTCTGGCCATCTAACTACACTTTTTTATCAAATATCTTTTAGCAAATAAATTTTTTCCAATATCCAAATAAGTACAACTCCAGGAATACTTTACAGAATTTGGACATATGACTTTGAATTAAAACAATAATTTTCTTCTTCTAAAGACTGGCACTGTAACCAGCTGGCACCAAAACTGTTCACATTTTGTGGAATCATTTCACTTTCAGGAAGATTCATCTCTGAGACAGCTGACAAATTCCTAAGGACACTAGAAATGGGCCTTTTAAAACCATTTTGCCTTGCTCTTTTTAAGTTACAGACAAGCGGAAACAGAAATTTCTCCATATGGTTTGATTTTAAAAGTACTTTTCTTTTTTAGTGAAAGAAAATCTGGAGCTGTGAGGTGTTCGGGGTTCGGCTTTTGTTGTTTTTACTTGCTTGGGTATGCAAGCTTCAAATCCCTCAAGGCTGAATAAATTCTTTGTCAGATTTCAGCAATGACAAACTATTTCCTGTCCAAAGAAAAAATCTCAAAAATTCAAACCTGTAATGACAAGACATGTTATAATAATGGAAATGCAAAATGTTAGCACTGCAATAAGAGTAGTGAGCTTTTCACCTCATCAATGGGCATCAAATGAAGAAAACCAGGAAAGCTTCAAATATAACCTTTAGTGGGTTTATCAGGAAGTGATAAAGATGTGAATTCTCAGTTCACACACTGTAATGTTACAGAGAGGCTGTAGCTCTTTACCAAACTGAAATGAATGAACAGAATGAGAAATTCCTGGGTTTATTACACAAAACAAGCTCGGTATCTGAGTACACTGTTCACTGGCACAGGGTAAGACAGTGCAATGTATTTACTGCCTGTCGTGGTTTCAGTTTGAACCAGACAGAAAACTATTAATTTGGGTTGCCAATTTTAAAAAAAAAATTCTGTTATCAAGAGCAAAGCAGGCTTAAACTTGAAAAGGACAGACTTTATTAACTAACACAAAAAGAAAGAAAAAAAACCTCTAAGAATTAGAATGAAACCCTTCAAACATTCTTCCTCTATTACAAAAATTTCTTTCCTCCTCATTAACAACATACAGAAATTACATTTAGAAACTTTCAGTTTTTTTTCAATTCTAGAACAGTCTTTCTTCAATTCTTTTAGGGATTGGAGCATCTCTTACTTACTATGGAACTAAAAACCAAAAGAAAACAAGACAAAACAAACTTTCCATGATAACAGCCGCCCGGAACATTTGTATCATGAAATTCCTCCCATGTTCACAGCTCTTTAATAGCTGTACTTCTGGGCCATAA